>JBAMJR010000180.1:252500-347500 GCA_038501785.1 Myoxocephalus aenaeus | reverse complement strand
CGAATATTCCCTTTAAAAAAACACACACACACACACACACACACACACACACACACACACACACACACACACACACACACACACACACACACACACACACACAGGACACTTCATCGCGGCCGCGGCGGGGGTTGCCAGATTCACAATAATTATCCTCCGAAATACTTTTCTTTTTTTTTTTACATTCGAATATTAATTTTCACATTCGAAATTCTGTTTTGAACAACTATTCGAATATATATTCGAATTTCGATTATTCGTTGACAGCCCTACTGCTGGTTGTCCTGAGGGAGTGCTCTGACTTCTGTGTGTTGTGGGTCCAACATGACAAACCTTTCATCTCTGAAACTTATTAAATTATATATTGTAAAATACTAGGACAGCAAAGTTTTCCCACGAGCACAGATCTTTAATTTAAACAGTTATAACACCATATTGGTCTGAGGAGACGTTACGTTTTGGACCCAAATGAAAACCGTTCTGTCACCCTGACTTGAATCATGACTACAATTAAACCGCCCTGCAAATCCCCACAGCCGCAGTTCTCTGACCCAATTTGTTTCTGCAGAGCATTTTATTAAGAACCTGGTGCCTCGCACTATTAATGGTAAGCAGCGTATCTGTCTCTGTGCCGTGCTCCATTATTTTTGCATTACAACTAATGCAAAGAAGTATACTGGGGCAGGAACTTCACTTCTCCACTTAAAGTTAAATAAACTGATTTAATGTATTGTTGAACAAATGTGCTTAATGATTCATCAGGATTTAATTTCAGGTGCGTTTGAGCAAATTGCATGTTCTATCTAAAGTCGTTGACATTATGTTTAGTGGTGTTGCGGCATTGCATTTTATTGAAATTGCTTCCAATGTTTTGTCCACTTTATTTACATGCATAAGGAAAGCATGCGCTATCTCGTACAACACCTGTTGGCGTGTACTTCTTAAAGTTAGGATTTATTCCATTGCGGTTGTATTGCACAGCAGTGCGATGTAACTCTTGTGATGTTCTGTTTCAGCGTCGTGTGGAAGCTGCTACTCCTTTGCCACGATGGGAATGTTGGAAGCTCGTGTTCGAATCCTCACCAACAACAGCGAGACTCCCATCTTCAGCCCCCAACAAGTGGTCTCCTGTTCTGAATACTCTCAGGGTAAACTCACTCAATGTAAAACCTTGTTTCCAGACCATATCAATTAATTAGCATTTAAAAGAAGTACTTAGTTTAATATTCATATTGTGGAGTGCTGTACTGCTGTATGTGGAAACTGGGATGCCGTCCTCTCTAATGGTAACAAGTGGCTCAAGCGTTGTTTTTTGGGAAAGTGTAAAGTGTTTTACAACTGCCCCTGAGGACTGTATTTTCACAAATTATTTTTGAAAAGTCCTGGAAAACTTGATTGTGGTTAATGATAACAATTTCAGACCTATTGAATGAACCCGATTTGACCTTCATCTCTCTTCTTGAAGGTTGCGATGGTGGCTTCCCTTACCTGATCGGGAAGTACGTGCAGGATTTCGGCATTGTGGAAGAGTCATGCTTTCCGTATATTGGAAAGGACTCTCCGTGCGGCGTTCCTCAAAACTGCGGCCGCATGTATACCGCAGAATACTACTATGTCGGTGGCTTTTATGGCGGCTGCAGTGAGCAGGCCATGATGTTGGAACTGGTCAAAAATGGACCAATGGGAGTGGCCTTTGAGGTACAACAGCTGCTCACTGTTTTCTACTTGCTATTTCTACAGTGTCTGTTTACTAAACAATTTAGGTTTTTGCTCTCTAGATGCAGCTTTGAATTTATGTTGAGAGTCAGATATTTAATCCTTCCCTTATTTTAGCCAAAACGCACCTGCTGTGTCTTGCAGAAATCCATTTTAACGAGAGGTCACTTTATCCAAGTTTAGTTGAATCCTCGCAAAAATGTAGATTCGGGGAGATATCTTGTTTTTATAAAGCATCTTAAGAATAAATCTAAAAATGCGGGGTAAAACGATCAGACGTATATAATAAAACAATTGGCTATTGCGTCACACAGCTTGTAAATTGTAACCACTTATGGGCCATCATTGCTTTATTTCCGAAGTCTTATTGTTTTTCCATCTTTAGTGGCAGTGGGCTTTGCGTCGGGGAGGGTGCCCCATCTTGACTATAAAACACTGAGGTTTACTCTGCAAGATATCATTCAGCTATTTCTCTTTTGCATTGCAAAACCTTTTAAACTTAGCTTCTCTTTTTTTTTTTTTTTTTTTTTGCATTCAGTAAATGTAGTAGTATTATCAATCCTATATAGTATTGATGTCACCGACTATCAACATAAGCTATTTCCTATTTCTCTGAAAGTACAGGATTGATGTGTCCTGTTAACCTGCTTACAGAGCAAGTTTTTTCCCCTTAATTTACTCTTATTTAAGTAATTTGATCGTAAATGTCACATCTTTTCATTTTTTTTTCTTCATGAATTGTATTTAATTTCTCCTTTACAACTCGGCAGACCCTCCTGCTTCGTGGGTACAGCTTGGCTTCGATACAAAGTGAAAAACTCAAAGTAAATGCTCCCCGTCTTTCTTCAGGTCTACCCCGACTTCATGACCTATAAGGAGGGCATCTACCACCACACGAGCCTTGCAGACCCCTTCAATCCCTTCGAGCTGACCAACCATGCCGTGCTGTTGGTGGGCTACGGCCGCTGCCACAAGACCGGCCAGAAGTACTGGATCGTCAAGAACAGCTGGAGCACGGGTTGGGGCGAGGACGGCTATTTCCGAATCCGCCGGGGCAGCGACGAGTGTGCTATCGAGAGCATCGCGGTCGCAGCCAACCCCATCCCCAAACTGTAGAGGCTGTGAACCAAGCATGAAAGGAATGAGTTGCCCTTTTGATGGCATGCATGTAGCATGTCAGTCAATATTGCTTTAATTTTTAACACAGTTTTTTTAATTTTTCAACAATCGCTAATTTGCTGCCAATGAATGATTTGAATTCAAGCTGTAACTGCCGACTCGCGTTTCGGATCAAAATGCATCAGTACATACTGTGACGAATCAGATTTAAAGGGAACTGTTAACAGAAGTCAGTGTTTGTGATTGCCTGCCAGGTGTCTCAGGGAATTAACGGTGGAGGGTTGTAATATATTCTGTCCTTGCATCAAATTGAAACCAACACTGCCATGTTTTTCCTGTGTGGCACTTTGTACGATCTCCCTTTTGGAGCGTTTTTAAAAGGGAATTCTTACTCCATCAATAAAGGGACGTAACTCATTGTCGTGCCTTTTTATTCTGATATACACTGTTTTTCAACCGCATGAAAGCATTTCAAGGTGACTGTTTTCGCTCTGTGAAAAAAGATGGAACACAAGTTTAAATCAATCTGTCTGGGATGGCTGTTATTGTTCTCTTTGGTTGAGGCGGGTCAACAGTTGCTTCTCTCAAGCGAAGACTAGCAACTGTATGAACAAAAAAGCTCAACGAGGTTCCAACAAACTACAAGAAAGTGAAACTGCATAAGGGGGTGAAGGAATGACTAAAACAAATGTTTGAGTTGATCATCTTAAAGCAATCTCTTGAGGAGTAGGCAACAAACATACTCAGTTAGGTTTAGGAAAGATCATGGCTTGGATTAAAAATGCATTTTATCTGGCAGAATGCCGAAGGCAAACTGTTGTGAGCTTTATTTTCTGGCATAACCCTCTTTATGTGGGTGACTGTTTAATTTTCTGACTTTCTTTTTGATGGAAGTAACGAAGTAGGTTTACTCAAGAACTGTAATGGACATTTTTGAGGCACTTGGGCTTGAGTATTTCCATTTAATGCAACTGTGTTAGCTTATTAAGTAAATCTAAAAAGTATGGTACTAAAAAGGAGTTTCTCCCCTCCGGTTTGGATGTTTTAATCCCTCCCGGGCGGCTCCCCGGCGCGTCACAAGGTCTAGACGTCTCTCTCCCCTCTGTGGGCCGGGGCGGACCTCGCCTCCCCCTTTCTCTCGCTTCGCCACTCAACTCCTTCCCAACTCTCTTCGGTCCTCTCCGCGCTGTCCTGCGCTTCTCTCCTTTCATCCTGCGGCCCTCTCCATTACGGTGGATTCATGCTCAGCTCTCGCCCTCCTCGGTCGCCATGCAGAACAACCACAATAAGGAGCATCTCTATAAGATTCTTGTGATAGGGGACCTCGGAGTCGGCAAGACCAGCATCATCAAGCGGTATGTCCATCACAACTACAGCCCCAACTACCGAGCCACCATCGGGGTGGACTTCGCGCTGAAAGTCCTCAACTGGGACCAGGAGACGGTGCGTCTCCAGCTGTGGGACATTGCAGGTACAGTCCAACTTTACAATATTTATTCTGCTCAATAATATATGGATCATGCTTTATTGGTGGATATTTTTAAAACAAAGTTTTTCTTTGGTTTTGTTTTTCAGATAAAGCTGTAAACGTTACATATGTTGGTCTACAAATGATATTGGCAATTAAATAAATCCACCCGATGTTAAATTGTCTTTGAAATAAAGGCTAAGGCTACATTTTGAAATTCACTGTGACGAGCTAGGGATAAATTCTATAATTAGTATGTGTCACATGATTGAAATAATCGGCTTAACAATCAGTAGTTTTAAAAGTGGTGGTTATAAAAATCACCTTTTCCACTCTCAGTGGATGCCATTTTAGGTAAGAGACAAAACTTTCCAAACAATATGAAATATGTATCAGAGGGCGGCTGCTCAAGTGGACAATGTAGATGTTTTCCTTCAAGAAAGGCAACAAGTTGCTTCGAGTCAAATATGGAGGATGGAAACTTGATTACTATCTTTCTAAGAAAATGTGTATTTTACATACAAAGATAGTTTGAGGTCAGTGATAAAAAGACAACCATCCAGGGAATGAGCATGAGACCAAGTTAAACCATTTAGGAGGATGACAGGGTTAATGTTCCTCATGTGTACCAGCTGACCTGTTGACATTACTCACTTCACATCACTTGGCCATTTTATTTCTGCATTTATGTTTCTCTTTAATTACACACACACACACACACACACATATATATATATATATATATATATATATATATATATATATATATATATATATATATATATATATAAACATAAATACACAGTAACAAATCCAAAGTCATCAGATAAGAAACAGAAATGCAGGCACAATAAGAGGAAAGAGACAGAGAGCAGATACTTTCTCTGAAACCATGGTGCCATACGGCATCATGAATAACATTATATATTATATTGATATTAATGTACACAATATTTGAGACTTTTCCCCTTTAATGAACAAAGTAGTTAAAGCTGTTTAAATCTATGGGGGCAGTGTTGTGGTAAAAGGAGAAATTCATCTCAATCAGTATTTAAATGCTTTGATTGTCTTCAAAGACAAAACACAATAATAAAGACAAACGAACCTAAAGGCTACAGCAGTCTCATCTCACATGAGTGTCGGCTGAGGTTTAGAAGAATCCTCTGACCCGCTGCTCTCTCCCTCCTGTGCGCCCTCTCCAGTGAGCGCAAGCAGTCATGTGTCTGGAACTCATGTGAGGGAGATTTGAGGCCCAAGCTCTTGTATACAGAAAGCTTTTATTGTGAACTAAGGATGAGTGTCTCCCTCTGTGAAAACTGCTATAGGTCGGTATGTGCTCCCTACACTCGCCCTAAAGCCTAAATTGTTCATCTTAGTTCTGCGTAGTCCGTCCATTAGAATATCATATGGCTTCTCTGTTTAGTTTGGATCATAGAAGGGACACGATTGTGCAAAATAAACACTGGTTTCAAAGCAAATATGTAATGTAATATATCATAATTACTTAGCACTGCCATTGGGGATAATAAATCCCAAGAACTCACTCATGCATTACTCATGCAATAGATCACATACATTTCCCAGGACAAATGATAGCATCAACTGATCTATTTTTGACTGCCATTGTTTTATGTCCAGGGCTGACAGGGGGACGGGGCTATAGTTGCACGGGCATAGCATGACGATGTGAAGCTGGTTTAGGGCATAATATAAAGTCTTAAAATATAGTCCTTAATATTTAATGTCAGTATTTTTACCAGGTCATTGCCCCGGGAACACTAGTATATTTGAGGTGGAAAGCTGGAAATCATTTTCCCACACCTTGAATGAGACACACCTCATCCCAGCTGTTAGCTGACCCCCACGCTCTGATCCACCTGTGCAAGAGAGCAGGTGAATAGCAAATGTTCCTTTGGGCCTCATCACAGCAGCATGACAATTCATATCAACCCCTTTCTGCTTCACTACGATGCAAACTGCTTTGAGGAGGATCAGCTGAGGTTTTAGGTTCAGTCCACGGTATGAAAATGTCTGGTACTGATGGTGCTTTAGCAGACGTTATGGATGGGAAACATCAGTGGGGATACAACATTCCTACAGAGCTTATCGAATTAATTTTACCCTCAGGAATTTCTACAGCTCACACACATGCACACACACCACACACACACAAACACTCTCTCCTCCCACCGTGCCTCTATTCGTGTCTCCATCTTATCTCTCTCTTTCCGCAGCACTTTTACCAGTAAAAACACGCATGTCATTTTGCGTACGTGTGTGTTTGAGAGAGTGGGCGAGGCATGTCGGGAATGCTTGCATGGTAGCACACATGAGACAGGAGTGTGATAAAATGAGTTAATCGGATGATTCATGCGTCTGTGTCTGTTTGCCGCTGAAGTGACACAGCATCACTTGCAGCTTTTTCGGTGCCAGCATGTAGCTCATCGCCCTATAAATGGCTTTCAAAAATAAAAAAAAGATGTGCTTCAAGAACAACATGTTTTTTACACTTTCACACCGGTACCAACATGATAATCATTTCCGTTGTGTTTATGTCTGTGACCTTGTCCGTGTGTGTGTCTTCTAGGTCAGGAGAGGTTTGGCAATATGACCCGTGTGTACTACCGCGAGGCCATGGGCGCCTTCATTGTGTTCGACGTCACAAGGCCCGCCTCCTTTGAGGCCATCACCAAATGGAAGGAGGACTTGGATTCCAAACTGACACTTGCCAATGGGAAAAATGTAGCCACTGTGCTTTTGGCTAATAAATGCGACCAGGGCCGGGACGTACTGACCAATAATGGAATAAAGATGGAGCAGTTCTGCCAGGAGAACGGCTTTGTGGGATGGTACGAGACGTCAGCTAAGGTGAGAAAGATGGGACACGCACATAAATACAAAGCAGTGACATAGCTATGGCATTGTGGGGCTGTGGATAGATGGAGTAGCTTTCAACTGGAGCTCTTAGGCTTAAGCAAGCGTGCCCTTCCTGTTCAAATGTCCCTGAGAAGCATCTGACTCCCTACCAGCTTGACTGTATTATACCCAGCACCTGATCACCCTGTGGAGACGCTACCACAGAGGCACATTCAGGATGTGGAGAAATCCTTTAAAATGTGCTGAGTTTAACAGACTCACAGCAGACAGTCCTGCATTTGTGGTTTCAGGTCACCTGCGCTCGCATCCGTTTCTTTATCATCCAGACAGCGTGTTCGGGGGAATAATATCAGTCCACTGTTTTCTTCTCATTGACTGCAGGTATTAAATGAATAGTTCTGCATTTTGGGGAAACACGTTTGAAACCACTCTCATATCTTTTTGTGAAACATGAAGCTGGAGCCAGGAGATGGTTAGCTTCGCTTAGCAAAAAGACTGGAAATAGGAGGAAACAGCAAGCCATACTGGCTTTATCCAAATGTAGGAATATAACAGCACTTACATGAATTAAATTGGTATGTGAAGCTGATACAACCATAACAAGGGAATCAGTAACACTAATGTAACAGGAGGCTGTTTCCCTCCACTATATGTTACTAAGTATTTGCTAGTTTAAGTTGAGCAACAAAGTATACAGATAAACACAACTCATTTTAAAATATGAAACTCTTAAACTTAAAAACTTTAATAAAAATAAAAATAAAGTGCAGTATAATTCAGTATTTATTGATGCAGACAGGAATGAAAGAATGTGATGAGTGAATCCTGATCGTGAGATGAGCTGAGGATTCACCCAACGACCCACAAAGTCACCCAGACACCAGCACAAGCTGTGAAGCTATGAAGAGCAGGAATCTCACAGCTGGGTGTTGAGGGAGGAAAATAGACTGCGACGTGTGCACACACACACACACACACACACACACACACACACACACACACACACACACACACACACACACACACACACACACACACACACACACAAATTTGTATGTATATACAAATATTTGTATGTATATACCGTACAAAAATTTACTCTTGTTTTGTTTTGTTTCTTTAAGCTATTGGAGGTGCACAACTGCAACAAAGCGACAATAGAAAGTATTCAGAGAGGGCACCCTCCCCACCCCCAAGTCCTCTATATTTGGGGTTTCTTTCACGTCCGGTCCAATTCTGAATAACGCTATATCTCAGGAACCCTTGGAAGCAATTTCTTCACATTTGGCCCAAACGTCCACGTGAACTCAAGAATGACCTCATCAGAATTTGGAAGTGAAAGGTCAAGTTCACTGTGACCGTACGTCCTTCCCATTGTCGTGATGTTTGGGAACACCTATGGTGAACTGAATACAATATGTCAAAGGTCAATGACCCTGTGACCTCCCGAGACGTGTTTTGGGCCATAACTCATGAATTCATATGCTATTTATGACAATTTCACACAAATGCTGACACACAGACACATCTATGTAAACTTCAACATCAGTCATTGGTGGAGGCATACATGGTAATTCTAGTTAGTTATTTGATTAACCGAAGAAAAAAAATCATCTGCGGAAGTGACAGACATTCATATAAGTAAAAATTTCCTGGATCAACGCCACACACTATTCACTTGTTCCTTGTCTTATGGGCTTTGCGCTACACTTCATACCATGAAGTCAGAAGTAACTGGACATTTCAAGACCAATAACTGCTGTGGAAGGTGGCTGAAACCAAGGCAGTAAAGGAAATGAGAGGCTTTACTTAGAAGCACCACCACCAGTCAGTCCTGTGACATTTGTTAACGTTGTAGATGGTCACACAGTGTGAGCTGGAATGTGAAAAATGCTACTGGTTGCAGTGTAGAGTCTGAAGTCCATACTGCGCTTTGTTTTGTGTTTGTTTCTATAAAAACCTGCCAAGTCATCATATTTGTAACCATTAATATACATAGCAGTAGACGATAAATATTTAGCGACGTGCATCTTGATGCCTCAAGTTTAATTTGCCCAGGAAAGTTTACAGTTTTCTTTTTAGCTGAATGAGTGTGTGGAGTCTCTAATATTTAAAAGGGATATCTGACCACCTGTCAGAAGACTCATTTCAAACATTTATCTTCAACAACGCTGCACATGTTCTGCATGCACAATGATGCCCAGGGACAGAAGTGAAGTTGGCAGAGTGTAGAGAAGAAGTTTTTGTTGTGTTATATTTTGCTTTGGAAGAATCTTTTGTCCCAGATCTAACAGTAAGTATGATAGATCACGACACGGCACAGGGTGCTGCTGCTGTCTGCAGGAGGTCACATCCTACTGAGCACATTGTTCGATGCTTTGCGTATTCAGTATTTATCCTGCTACTGCATCACATATTAAGACAGTGTGTGCGTGTGTGTGTATCTCAGCAATACATGCTGCCAGTCCTCTCCTCATGTGAACCTCACTTCAACACCCAGGGCCGTTAGCTACTCAGCCTTCAGCTCTGGTCCATGTCACACTAAATCTTTTGTGAGGGTGCGGTCCCATCTGTGGGTGCTGTCGAGAATGGACGTTTTGCATTTGTGTTCTATTTTGAAGGGGAGAATAGTTTTGTAAATCAGGCCAGAAAAGTTTCCCAGGATTGTCTCTTTGCTCTATAATATTGGCTGTAATAATGTCATAAACGAGCATCCTGACATCCTTGTTAAAAAGCATGACATATAATTGCTACTGGTTCCAGTCCATTGTTGCGTTGCATGGCCTTCTTTGCGTATCCAATTAAAAGGAAATTTCCCCGAGAAATAACCTTTCATAATGGCAGAACAAAAGATAACAAACGTGGAAAAATTGCAGAGGTGCAAAATGTAAAGTTGTACCTAATTCAAATTTAATGGAGAGAGGAGAATAGAATGATACTGATTTACTGTTGTTTCACTTTTTAATTAAAATGTTCCATCGACTATATTGTATTGACACCACTTTCATTCTCTCAAGTTAACATAAAATAAAAGCTACTCAGCTGTGACAGAAAACACACTCTTTCACATTTTCAGCAGCTCATGTTTTATATTCGGGAGCTGCAGCAATCTGATAAATTCATAATTATATTTAATTTGGGTTTGCATATTTATCTCTATAGTTTGCAAGTGCCTGCGTAGATTTAACATATTAGTAATTGTATTCGACTGTAGCCTCTTTGCTACTGTGAGAGTGTAATCAACTGAAAATGAGGAGACATTTTTTAATCTCTTATACACTCACACTACTGTTGTTGAGCTCCGACACATTGTACTATACTTGTTTTAACTCATCACATTGTGTTTGTGTGTAAATGAGGGATGAGGTTGTATAGTCGTTGGTCACTGCCTGAACACAGAGACCACTGGCAGCAGCTGGGAAGATATTTATGTAAAAGTACCTTCTCCCAACATGGCTGCTGGCTGGTGCCTCGTCCGTCCACTCAGTTTAGTCACGCTCCATTCGGTTCACTCACCTGCTCTCACGGGTTTTTCTAGCGGCATTTCTTTTATTCCTTTTATAAAAAATGTTTTGCATTCATCAATTTCTCTTGCTTTCTCCCCATTTTTCATACTTCTTTCTCTCCATTAACTTGTTCCTCTCTCTCAGGAAAACATCAACATCGACGAAGCGGCTAACTGCTTGGTGAAACACATCATTGCCAGTGAGAATGACCTGCTCCAATCAGAAGTCCCGGACACCATCACCCCCCAGTTAGAGAACGACAAAGGCGGGACATGCTCCTCCTGCTTCAGATCCCAGTAACAGCCCGCGACACTCGGATGTCCTTTTGTATCTCATTATACACAAAGTTGAGTTTGTCTGTGAGCGGGTGACTGAGGGAGAACTACTTTGGCTGTTGTTGTTTTTTAGGAAGCATATACTGGTGCCAACTCTTTCCCTGTCTGGTAGCTCGGGTGGGGGTTTCTGGGGGGACGGAGGCTTAGAGGGTGACAGACAAGCAGCTGGCTCAAGAAATGGAGACCGAAAGAGAGAAATAGAGATGGATGCAGCTGTGTGCGCTTGTCAAAGACAAGGTCGCCCTCTGAACGACTTCAAGTCTTGACACTGCCACTTCGGTTACCACGGAGACACAGTTAATGAACACATGCACAAAACTATTGCAGCAAATCCCAGTATATCTGTAAAAGGGTCCGTGTAGGTAATCTCTATTTGTTATCTCTCTCCTTCTCTTGCCCACACTGTCTTGTTTCTTTCTCCTCAACCCGACCGGACACCATTGTTTTTTGTTTTTCGTTATTGTTTTCCTCCAGATATCGAAAACAATTAAATCTCAGTCCTGATAACACTACAGCTATTACATTCGCTATGGTTTCTTCTGATTTGGTTTAATTTTATTTCATGTCTTTTCTTGTCTTACCTCATCTGCCAGCTCAATAATGTATAGCGGATTATATTGATAATTAAAGTGCCTTTTCTAAACCATGTTATTGAATGTCTTCAATAGATATATTCACTACATATTGTATTTATATGTGCACTTAAAGGTTTGTAGAATTACCTTACTTTTCATCACGTAGGTAGGATTTCTACTCATTTCCATGGCAACGCAGTCAAATACTATGCCAGACAATATGTGTGACTCATTAAAGTAACAATAAAGTCTATTGTTCCATTATATGGTTTTATAGTCATTTTCAATTCCACTGTTCCAATGTAATATTTTTAATTATGCAATACATGCATTTATATATACTACAAACATGTACATATTATATAGAATATAATAAGTATCCAGTTTTTAACATGCACTTATAAATAAACCATAGCTTTACT
This sequence comes from Myoxocephalus aenaeus, assembly GCA_038501785.1. Classification (NCBI taxonomy): domain Eukaryota; kingdom Metazoa; phylum Chordata; class Actinopteri; order Perciformes; family Cottidae; genus Myoxocephalus; species Myoxocephalus aenaeus. The sequence continues at coordinate 335,482 of JBAMJR010000180.1, read as the reverse complement.
GACCTACGTCTGAATGTGATTTTATTTTATCGACTGCACACCCAGGTGTTTTCAATCACTCTGGCTGATTAGACCAACAATGGTAAAGGTGTCAATAGTCCCGCCCTAACAGGTGCAACCAATTAACCAATTAAGAGTGACCAAGCTGTCTGTTAAACTCAGTGTGAACCCGCCCACGAGGCCCTGAGAAGAGAGAACACCTGGCTTATGGTCAGCATTTTAGCATCAGCGTCATTTGAATGCAGCAGGCTAAATTAACAAACATAAACATACACACAAAACATAAAAGTACAGTGGATTTTGTGTTTATGTTTGGATTTCGCTGTCATTTCTCTTGTTTTAAGAAAGCGCTCTCCCCCCATGTCTGTCCTCCAACAGTAGATCCACATATTTTAACACAAGTCAAACAACAGATATGTAGATGGGGCTCCAGAGCAGAACATCTTATTTTGAGGAGTCCCTGGAGCAATGAAAATCAATATCAGGGTTTTCATATCTCTTGGCATCATGACCGGATCACACTTGATTGACATCCCCCTGTTCATTTTCTGTCTTAATCACGAACAAGCTTTGAGCTGTTATAAAGAATAAACATGCTACAAACAGGCAAAATGGGATTTTCTTTTTTTTTGTTTCAAGATGATTCAAACCAGCAGCTTCACAACCATTCAGGTCAGTTGTGGTTAATTAACTCTTAAATGCGCACCATTCCTTAAATCATTTACTGTTTCCTTAAATCATTTACTGTTTCAATCAGTTAATGCACAATCTGAATTACAACAATATTGCTGATATCTACATGATAAATGAAGGGTATATTATTTTTTAAGGTGGTTGGTCAGACAGCAAAATGCCATTTTAAGTTCACATAACAAATCAAATTGATGCAATTCAAACATCTTCTGGAACCGAACTGGACAATTAATTTGCAATGCTATGTCTCTCTCCCTTTAAGACATTTCAGGCTCGTAGACAAACATTCATTTATTCCTGTTGGAAGGGGATTATGTTTATTTTCTCACAGTATGTGTTACCGGTCATTCCAGCTAATTTGAAAACAATCTGATTTCACAGAATCCAGTACAATAGTTATTGTTTTTTTATTCATTTTTCTTGGTGACCTCTCACTTGTTATGTGAGTGCAGTCAGAACCACCTTTATACTGTATCTGAAAAGACATTTTTGAAGGTTGTGAGATACTGTACCTAGAATCTTTTGATATTGATGATAATTCCATTGAGATTAAAATTCCTTCCTGTTGAGATTTCTAGTAAAGAACAGGTAAAACCTATTTCTGTCTTTTTTTCTGTCTTTTGCCTCTTGCAGTCTCCTCCTCTCTCCTGCCTCAGACAGTCTCTCTGTCTAATTAATGCCCTCTGAAGATAACATTTTGTGCCTCGTTTAACACATTCTTTTCATCCCAGAGAGACAAAGACACAATCTATTGTTTAGCAGAGTGTCTGTCGGATAGTGGTTCAGAGGTGAGGGCATGCACTGGTGAAAGACGCTGCCGCTCTCTAATTTGTAATAATTGGATCTGATTTTCAGCATTGATGTAACAATTTGTCCGAGAAAACACAGGGCAGAGCGCGCAGGGAGAGAAGTTATGTGGAAATCTTCCTCTGCTGTGTGTCAGAAGCCAACCCCCTTCTCTGTACACACACACACACACACACACACACACACACACACACACACACACACACACACACACACACACATAAACACAGATGATCAGAAGATTTCACAGATTTATCTCTTGCTCTCTGCTGGTCTCTAAGGCAACAAGCCGCCGAGAGTGATACTGTCGTTTCTCTTTACTTACAGGCCTCGTCCTTGTAGTTCTTCTATATTCTTTTCCTACGTAACAGGGAAAGAAGAAAAAAGAGAGAGAGAGAGAGAGAGAGAGAGAGAGAGAGAGAGAGGAACCTTAACAAGCGACTATAATCACAAGGTTTCATCATAAGGAGGAAATAAGCTGCACGTGATTTCAGGATGACTTACAAGGCTTCCTCTGTCCTTCTTTCTCTCACTCACACACTCACACACTCACTCACACACACGCACACACAGACACACTCACACACACGCGCACATGGACATTTTACACACCAATATACCTGTGAGTGCCGTCACAATTATTGTGTTGTAAATTGTATTACATGTGTGCGATAGCCTTCAGCTGGAGTTTGCAAGGATTTTCTTTCCATGAATATGCTTTTTCAAGAAGAAATCCTTTTGAGGTCAAAAAAGTGCACCCACTGTAAATTCTCATTGAAAAATGTCCCTATAGATAAAGGGGTATTCACTTTGCAGCTTTAAAACATAAGCAAAAATAATGGAAGGTTATGAGCGCTGCAATAAAACAGCCACAGTGAAAATACAAGCACTGAGTGCAGTTGCAGTGCTACTATATGGTCGATAAACATCGAGAGTGGTGTTGGAAGGGGAGGCTGTGGCAGGCGTACTCTGGCTGTGAATTAAACACCCGGTAAAATGGAATCGATAGCAGGAGCCAGGGGAGACTCCGGATGAATGAAAATAGCGGCTGCACCTCCAACTTTGATCGATAAGTGTGAGGGTTTGTCTGTGTGTGAGACTGTGTGTGTGTGTGTGTGTGTGTGTGTGTGTGTGTGTGTGTGTGTGTGTGTGTGTGTGTGTGTGTGTGTGTGTGTGTGTGTGTGTGTGTGTGACCTCGCAGCAGCAGCAGCAGAAGTCTCAGTGAGTTTTAAATGGACTGCTATGTGGAATATCAAAGGCCTACTCTGGATGACTCATCATTCACAACCAGCTCGGCCGGAGAGAGAATCCGCTTCAGAACCAGGCCGAGGTCTCGCATACACACACAGACGTATTTGTGATTACACTTGAGGATTTGTTTACTCTTGCATTAGTGACACAGTAGAGGACGTGATATTGTTTTGATAGCAATTACACCACTGTTGCATAAATTGAGTGTTTTGTTAGTTTTTTTCATCAGGTTTTTCAAATAGCAATGTAAATTAGTAGTGTTTCCCTTTAGGAAGTAGTAGTTTGTGTAGACTCCAGACCCATCATTTGATTCTTTGTTCACAGCAGTTTAACAGGCTTACCTATTGGTCAACCCCATCACTGCTCCGCCTCAGCATCCTGAGACAAATTGCTCCACGTTGGAGGTTGCTGTTCTTCTCACCGACAAAAAAAAGAAAGGTACAGTTAGAGGACTATGCACATAATAACAACTGGAGTTATTTCAGGAGGCGATCATTTCGTGTCTTTTCAGCCCTATGATAGATTTAAAATCCAGACGCAACATGTACTACAAGCAGGGCTAAAACACACAACTCTGACCATCGCCTGTCTGAGTGGAAAGGTTGTTCAGAGAGCAAAGCTCTGCCCACCAAAGACTGCTGGGAGAGCTGAAAAGAGCACAGGTGTGTCTCTGTCTAAGCTCCCACATTGTAACTGTACTCAGCACTGAATGAGCCAAAATAATTCATTTGAGATGTTACTGCACAGAGGTGTAGATGGAGAACAACACAGGCAGCGTGTAGCCAGCTCCTCCTTGGACACGTGTTGAAGTTTGAGTACTTTGCTACAGTCACACCAGGAATTGGCTCTCACTTTGTTTTCCTTTTTGCAACACTATATTGCTGATGAGAGGAAGTGTAGTTGGAATTTAACCTGAGTAACATGACACATTTTTTAACCATTGAGAGAAAACACAGCTCTTGATCTTAATGCCATTCCTACGCTGCAAGATCTGCCTCCATGTGTTTGAACAGGACACATTATCAAAGGAAAGGGAGATGAATGCCATCATTTATTGTTACAAATAAAGCCTGAAACATCCCTGAGGAGCTCAGTGGATTGTTTGTTGAATAGTTTCCTTTCAAGCCATGGCAGTTTGACTTATAACAAACTTTTAAATGATCCTAATTTTCAGTTCATGATTTTTAATAAACTGGCTGCTATTAATCCGCACATAAAACAGCAGGTTGTTGCGTAAGTTCAGGTTCACACAGTTAGAGAGGCATGCTGAAATGTACACAAACAACAAATACTAGTTTTAACGACTCATCACAGACAGCTGACTATGCAATTGGAACGCTGCCTGGTTTGAAAACTTGGCATCGTCTCCTAAGTCGCCAATTTAGTCTGTTATTGACACTCTTACACGGATCACCAGTGACTGACAGAGCCGGCTCTCTGTTTGAACAGGCTGTCTGTGTACGAGGTGACGCAGTTACTTGGTGATTAGCACCGTCGACACACAGCAAGGAAAACTCACACACTGACTGTGCTGACTGTGACACTGAGTTTTCATTGTCTTCCACGTAGGTTTCCCCTTGTAGTGCTCCAGTTTCCTCCAAAGCTTCATGGCCATCAAAGTCAGGTAAAATGGGGAGTCTAGAATACCGACAGGTATGTGTATAAGTGACCTTTTTGGGGTGTTTTTTGAGGTGTTTCTCTTGTGCATGATGGGAGAAGCCCGGTCGTCCATCATGCAAAAAACAAGATGAGAGAAAATAAAGCAAATGCATTCAAGGCCATTTGTTTCTAAAAGTGCCTCTTGAGGAGTGATGGCGTGTGAGATGTATATTATATTATATATATATATGCCGTGGGTATACTATTTCTGCATTTACGTCAGAAACGGTTATATTATGATTTATACTAAAATGAAATACAGCGCACATACTGGGTGCATTTTAAGAGGCAATAGTGATATTAAAAAATAAGTGCATTATGTCTCCTCTGAGGGATATTTTCTCTGCATCCCTGCCTGTGACAGGATCAGCACCTTGGATAGCGAGTGTGATTTAAGTGCAGAATGTAAAAATTGGGCATGTTGTAGCTTATTGTCCTTTTAATTGTTGTTTTTCATGTACATGATTATATTGTTCTAATGTGCATGATGCCACATTGCAGAAACAATAGGATTATAACTGTGTCACATTATCATACAATTACACCCAATAGGACCAATCTCTCCAACAACAAGACCCTCTTTCCGTGGTGACAAAAGGAGTTAAGAAATGTCAACGTAATTTATGTCAGTATGGATTTAATGGTTTACACTTTATGACAAGTGTTTCTCCGCTCAGGAAGTCGATTGCTGCATCGCGTTTGTCCCTGGGATTCTCTTAGCCAAGTGTGTGTGTGTGTGTGTGTGTGTGTGTGTGTGTGTGGTGGCAGCATGTGTGTTGGCTCTCTTTGCCTTGGCAGGGAAAAGGCTAGGTGGAATATTGGTCAGCAATGCCCTTCCCCTCTGTGCCAACTGTCCCTTCTCTCGTGGATGTGTACAGAACACCATGTGTACAGACTATCCATGTTAATGTGACCTTGTGCTGAGTGTGATGGGCCCTTTGTCTCAGTGTGTGTGTGTGTGTGTTTTTTCTTTACACACATTCAAAATATGTGCATGGATTTGTACTCTGGAGTCACTGTGAGTGTCCGTGGATTCAGTTCAACAGCTGCGGTCCTCTGTTGTGCCTTACAGCGCTATCTAGCAGTGCATACAAACACTACACCAACAAACACACTCCCACATAATCGAGCTACACAGACATATCGACATCCATGGTAACACATTAAACTAGAGATTCTAGAAAAGTAATGCGCTGCAAAATGATAAATCAATGATGCATGACGTATGTAATACTTAAATATTGTGTAAGTCTACTAAACCTTTAACATTGAAGTTTCGTCTCTGATCATTTAAAATAAATCCCGACAGGAAGGATAGGACTTCCTGGACACATTTAAGGGTGGCAGACGGAGTGCAAGGTAGCATGGATGCCGATGTGTTGGTAGGTAGATGGCATCGATGGAGGGATGGCTTGAGAGATGGAGGTGGGCGGATGAGAGTTAAGTTGCCAGGCAGCGTGGGAGTTTGAGGGCATGTTCAAGAGTTGTGTCTATGAGCGTGTATACATGTGTGTGTCTGTCTGTTTGTGTGTGTGTGTGTGTGTGTGTGTGTGTGTGTGTGTGTGTGTGTGTGTGTGTGTGTGTGTGTGTGTGTGTGCCTCCTCTCTATGTGGGCGAGCGAGCATGGGACCGAGTGATTGCTCACATGGAGGCAGTTGTCATGGCAACAGAGGATGTCGTTTTGTTCCGCAAGATCTCAGCTGTCCCAGAATCCTGCAGACCTCTCTCTTTTCCCGTCCGTCTCAATCTTCTTCTGTCTGTTTCTCCTGTTCTCATGATCTGTTGTCCTTGTATCAAAACACTCCTCTTACTGCCCCCCTCTCTTTTCTACCTCTCTCTCCCCTGCTATTCTCCAGATCCCGCTCCATCTACCTCTTGCCCCGTTTCCCTGCATTCTCCAATCCCCCTCCCCCTCCTCCTCTATCTCACTCCTCCTCTCCTCCACAGCTTTAACAGATATAAATAGAGGTAATAAATTGCAGTGAGGCTGCCAGGGTGTATATCTTTGTGTGTATGTGTGTTTGGATTTTCGCTCTAATGACCTGCAAAGACCGGTGGGACATCCCTACATAGGGAGCTGTAATTCACCATACCTCCCGCCCTCAGCCTCTCTCTGTTTTAGATGGTACACACACACGGCCCATTAATCTGCCACTTTAGCACTTAACCATCAAAACACAGATGCTGTTTAACTCTGTCAGGCTTGTGACCCGTAGGCATTTTTCATATCTCACCAGTGCTAGAGTTTGTACCAAAGCTAAATATATTATCATCAAATTTCAAGTTATCTGCAACAACTTTGTAAAAAGCGCTAAAGTGACAAAATAATGTAGTAAATCCTCCATTTCTCTGATTTGTATGTATGCACCAAGGGATGATACATGCTTTTGTAATGTGAGATCAAATGGATGTTGATCAACTTGCAAACTAACCATGTAGCTAGAGTCTGTGGTTGTTTGTGGATGCATGTTATGTGCTTATAGCCTCTGACTAAAACCAGCGTGTAACCCTGACCCACTGCACCTGGTTATAGTAACACCAGCAGCACTGAAAACAGATTAGAGCATTATCATATCAATTTTTCACATCACATGCAAGGTCAAGGAAAATGACCTCTTTCCCTCTGTGCCATGTTTACATTTGCATCCAGTCAGCTGACACTCTTATCCAGATCACACTGCAGTGAAAGCTTCTGGACTCTCATAATAGTGCAGCCATAACATATTGATACTATAATGCTAATAATTATCTGTGCACAACAGTTATTTCCTTGACAAACAGAAAGTTGTCATAGAATAATACATTGAAGGAGCCCATCGCTCACAAGGAGGTTTTAATAAGGTTTATCTTTAAATTTTCATTGTCACACAATTGTAACTGTGCAGACAGTGTCTCAGGTTACTGATATATTAGCCTTATTGTTATAAAACCATCAAACAGCTTACCAAGATTTAATGTACATTTATTCTGACCACGTGGAACATATAGTGCACTAAAGAGCATATTAATCAGTAGATGATTGATGACTGATACATTTTCTATTAAAAAATGAACTGTATTATGAGCTATAGATATTTTTAGCATTTAAAACAGTACAACTTGCCAGAACGTGAAAAAAAATATTATAAAAAAAAAGAAGTAAAACTGACACCACAGCCAAAATCTTCCTTTTTTTTGAGAGTCGGGCACTCGAACACCTTCGAATACTTCTGACATTCATGATGCAGTCACCAATTACATTCAGAAATCTTATGAAAGCGAAACAATGTGCCTTTTTGTCTAACCTTTACCATTTCCCCGTGGCCCAGCCTTTGCTTTACTCTCTGCTTAATCAAGTCTCTCTCTCTCTCTCTCTCAATATGGGGCGTGATTTATAGCTGTATTAGCAACAACCTCTATCCCTGGGAGAGGGAATAAGGGAAAAACAGGACAAACAGCTGAGACCACCTGAGACCCGACACCGTAGAAATGAAGGAGAGAGAATATAAAGAGAAAAGAAATATGAGGCTGACTGATGTTGAACATGTTCTCCAAGAGGATGAAAGAAAAGCAATGCTGCATCTTTATAATGTGATGTATACACCAAAAAGACCTGGGGATATCACATGCAGTTTGTATACTCTATGTATTATTGGGCAAGTAGGATTATTTGAGTAGTGGAGCATGAAAACCTGCACCAACACTGGAAGCGGAGAGGATACAAAGAGCTGAGCAGCTCAATTAACTATTGTTTATGACAAACTCTTGGTTGTTACGGATGGGGACCACAGGGAGCAGGACTCAAATGCAGACTCAATACTCAGTAGTAGGGTGCAAAAACAAGGTATTTACTGAAGCAAAGCTTGATACACGGAGGATCAGTCACACGGAGAGGAATCCGAATCGGTCGGCACAAACTCGTTGCGGAATTGCTGGCGGAATTGCTGGTACGGACTGAGACGACCGGGCACAGAACACAGAATTGACACAGACTAAATACACGGGGAAGGCAATGAGGCACAGGTGGAAACAATCAGGGCGGGGCTTGCAATCACACAGGAGGGACATACACAAGGAGGGAGGTGTCTGAAACAAGAGACAAGGTGAGTGACAGAAAACACAACAGACAGCCTGACAGTGACAACAAAATGACACAGAAGGGCTCAACGTTACAGTATGTAAAAAAAAAAAAACAGAAAGCAAAGGACCACATTTCCCAAAATGTTCACAAACAAACCCAATATAAGTAATTTGATTTGTGCTATTTCCATATGCAATCTTACACATTGTGGATATAAAAGTGGCCAACCTGGAAGCAGAAGATTGTTTTTTATCTGTTATATTTTGAGCATCAGTATTTGTTTAGGTACCTTCGGAAACTGCAAAACTCACATTGAACATTTTCAGATAAATTAACAGTAACAATTCAATCAGGCGTCATTGGATACATTTGGAGAAAAGGCTAGCACTGAAGTACTGGTCAGTTACTGACAGAAACAAACAGAAACATCAAAAAATACACTATGTATAAACACATAGATTACATACTATACATGCATGAGTAATGGCCACAGAACATCAGAAACATGAGAAAATGAGTAGCTGCAAAGAAAGCAGTGAAGAGAGGAGTCTAAGAGATAATATGAGTATGATCAACTCTGGAGGAATGGTGAAAGTGAGGCGTGATGAGAGGAAGAGGGCATGAGATAATCATTAGAGAGCGGTCGGTTGAGCCCTGAGAGTCGCAGCACGCCGGTGCGGCCTCTCCACACATCTGTCTGTTCATCCCCTGGAGGGGTTGCAATAGCAGAGGCAACAGGGCAAGTGTGCGCTCACCTCTCCTATCCACACACAAACATATGTCTCCTCACAAAAGGCCATATGCCTCGTAACACAAGCCCTCTCCCTGTCTCACTTTCATGTCTCCTTCTCTTTCTGTCCCCATCTTGCCGTCTTTGATGGGGTGCCAGGGGCTGGCAGAGGCTCCTGCTGCACAGCTTCATGGGCACACTGTCTGCTTCTGCTACTGTCCTTTACAAACTAACTCCCATGAACACACACACACACACACACACACACACACACACACACACACACACACACACACACACACACACACACACACACACACGCCCTCAGGGGAGATATAGATTTTCTGTCAAGAAATAGCAACGCTCAATATACCCACGTCTGACATTACTAGGTTCAGTTTTGTATTAAAATATAGTGATTCCCCATGATCTGCAAGTGGCTTCAGGTGTGTGGGAATAGGCATACATGACTGAATATCAACACACAGTACACTTTTATAAATGCTTGGCATTGGTCAGCATGTCTTTACCATTTTGAAAAGTATCAATCTTAAAAGAAAAATCCATGTTATGACAGTCCGTTCTGAAAACAATTTATGGATTACAGGGCCTACTGTACTTGTATTATTGGTTCTTGCTGTCATTCCTGTGGTTAACTACCTAAATGTTGATGACATCAAATCCATTTCTTACAGCACAGTTAGAAAAAGAGCTTGACAGCAGAGGCTTTTTCATCAGTCTCAAACAGCAACGTCAAGTTTCATTATCCCTTAGAATTAAAGATCCAAGACCTTGTTTTATTTAAAAATCACACAGGGGAGAAAATAACACAATAGCTTGCAAATACTTTCTTTTTAACATAATAAAGACAACTAACATTCTAAATAGAAACTAATTGGATAGGATCTTAACACCAGGCAGTAAAGCACTTATTTTAATCAAATGAAGGTACATTAATGTCTTTTACATTATGCTGTTTGTTGATATTCTCTCTTTGGTCTGTCAAATGTACACACTGTCGACCAAAAAGCTCCTCAACTATAAAGTTCCTAAATAGTGTCAACTGTGAGGTAAGATCTAACTAAAAAGTTTGTGGTTTTGTTGGCAGATTTGCACAAATTACATAGGGCATTGCTATATGGGGTTGATTAAGGATGACACCGTCATGGGTTGTGGTCTAGTGTAACAGTATTAGCTACACCCTGGCACAGGTTTAAAAATGTTGCATCTACTCTCACACTAATTTAATGCACCACCCGGCTGGCACGCTAAGTGACCCAAATCAAACACACCTACAATGGTGTGTTTGATTTGTCAGTGTTGCCAAATTGGGATGGTTTAAACTCAATTGGGCGGCCTGCGTAGGTCAAATGTGGGCTGCTTTTGTCAACATTTGGTGGCGTTTGGAAAATATTGTGAAAACAATATTAGCAAACAAACTGTCATTTTATGGTCAAAAACACAGACACAAAATTAAGTAAACTTGTTGTGTCCCTTTATTCTTTAATTTGAGACAATATTGACATGAGTTGTATTCAATTGTCAATTGTCGGGATAAAGGAGGATCTATTTACCTTGACTCATCACACTACCTGAATTTGTGTATTTAATTGTCTGGCTGCACTCTTAGTGGGTTGCCATAGCTTACTTATATCTTTAGTTATTTGATGCAGATATGAAGCTTTGTATGCTTACTTTTGTGCATATAATGTGTTTTACTGCTTTACATTTAGGCTGGTTTTTATTCCATTGGGTGGGATTTCCGCTGCGATTGGGCTGGACACGTTCAGTCTGAATCGCAAACACTGTGCGCAACCATGTGCGCAACCAACAAACGACCAGGTGCACGCTGGGCGTGGCTCTGCTCATGGTGGCGTGTTCTAGCTAGGGTCGCATCCCCACGACCTTTCAGCTACTTTTCGGGTAGCTGTGACTGTTGAACACTCAATAAATATCCTCGCTATTTGGAATATGACTAATGAGCACAACGGGACGACAGGATCGGTGCAATGACCCAATACTTTGAGAGTAAACAAGGGCAAATTGTACAGGTAAGTACAGATAAAGAAACTCCCCTAAAGAGAGCATCAACAACCAAGCTTCATGTGTCTGTGCCTCAGAGGTGGTCCAACAACTGTGCAGCCTCATTACTGTTTGTGGGCTGCATCCGCTGTGACTTATATTGCATACACCAATGTGTTGTCTGCCGTGATGCTCTCTTATACGGCTGATTGTGTAGGACATGTGAGGTAATTTGATTAATGTTACACCCGCCGTGTTGTCAATAGTCATTTTTTGTTGTTGTTGTTGTTGTGCAATTGGTTTGTCCCCTTTTCTGCTTAATCTAAGTGAGGCTGTCCTGATTAATACATGTTATTATAGTGAATAGCTGCCTGCAAAGTGCCCTTCTTTGGAATATTAATTACACTTTCTGTCTGGAAATAAGGGCCTCATGCAGTCAAACAATTTGACTTTTAAAGTTTGTGGAACTTTGGTGGTCGACAAGTTTGTTTGATATATTTAGAAAACCTTCTTCGGCTTGCTGGACTTAAATTAGCTTTCCTGCTGTAAAGGTTGTATGAATAAATTGCACCACAAACATCCAGTATACTCAGAGCAACAAACACACACACACGGATGTATTATGTGTACATGCGTGAACCACAGTTGTGCTTGAGCACACACATCTCGTATATCTCAGGAATCGATCTAAGCCACGCTCCTGTCTAAAAGGGGATTTAGACTGGGAGTCTACAACCGCTGGGTCACACTGCACTGCCCAGCACACATTCACAGATACAGCTTAACCTGTCTGTGTTTTCCCCGCTTCCACCTTCATGCATAATGCATGCAACTCCTGCATGGTTATTGGAGAGAGAGAGAGCATCTCAGTTTGACTGTGTGTATGTGTGCCTGTTTGACAGAAACATGGAGCATAACAAGCAGAGAAAAGTTTGAATTAAATGAGGGCCAGAGATCATTTCCTGTGTTCAGATGCTCTTCTATCTCTTGTCATGCTCCCACTTGGCTCTCCCTCTCTCTCTTTCTCTCTCTCTCTCTCTCTCTCTCCTTCTCTCTCTTTCACACACACACAGACACACACACACACACACACACACACACACACACACACACACACACACACACACACACACACACACACACACACACACACACACACACACACACACACAGACAAAACCTATCTTTCAGTCACAGCCCTGTCGCTCCACCTGTCTCCTGCTGCCATTTCCCTTTGGACCCAATCAGTGGTGAGCACTGGAAGACTGATTATGCCCTTAAGTGGCACTCAATAGGAGGAGAGGGATAGAGAGGATGACCAAGAATGAGGCTAAGGTGGAAGGAGAGAAGATGAGTACATGTGGGGATTACAAATGTGTAACAAAAGGTTGTGTGAAATGGAAGGTGGGAGCCGAGTGGTCTGTAGGGCAAGATGAGAAAATGGGCAGAATTAAAGAGGAAACTGAAGCTGAGGAGGAAAGAGGATACAGAAAAGTGGAAGACAAAGAAAGGGAAACCCCTTGGCTGCATTACAGCCAACAATACAAGACTTAGACTGACGGCCATCATGCTGCCAACTGGGCATTTTTTAACCGTTGCCAGTATTGTCTCTGAAAACGTGAAGTTAGTCGTGAGGGGGACCTTTCTATTGAAAGGAACTGGCTTTGGAACTTTAATGTACTCAGCAAAGCTCATTTAATTATTTGATTCTAAATTATCATGTGTCGAACTTGACAGTTGGACTTGACGGTGACACTAAAGCAAAGCTCATAAAGTAATGTTGATCTCCCAAGTGTCCTCATTTGACTTCCCTAAAACCTCGGACTGATAGTGATGCAACACAAACATTCACAAGGTTACCAAAAAACATGAGAAATCATCCTCTTATGAATAACAGCAGAACATGATGATGGCATTTTGATCTATTTTCTAACATTTTACAGACAAAACAATACATTTTGAAAATAGTCACCAAAATAATTGATAATGAGAATAATTGTTAGCTGCTCTGATTGAGATATGTTGTTGTGGACTGAAGGGTTGAGGACATCGCCATCCTTGTCCTCACTCTGAGACAAGTCAAATGTAAACGAGAGAAAAGTGAAAAGAAAGGGAAATGTAACTTGTTGTGCCTGTGAATAGGTGTGGTAGTGTGTAGTTGTGTGTGTATCTCAGCGGGAAGGGAGAGTGAATGTGGATTTTCTTGACATTTCAGTTCTACTAACATTGAAGCATTGTCTGGCATTTAAATGTGCCATTGACTTCTGCAGACCGCTCCGTAGCCGTTGCTGTAAAATAAGACTGATTACCCACCTCAGTGTGTACGGGCGATCATGCATGTAAGAGAAGCATTATGTATTCCTCGAGAGGATCCCTTCAAATGCACGAGTGCTCACTGTGTGTGGTTCTGCAGTCAACTGTGTGTCTATGTACGTTCGCTTATTCTGTTACAATAATTTCTTCCAGATTTGACAATGTGCTTTCAATCATTGTAAATCCCCATGTGGAGCTCATACCAGTGATGAACTGACGTTCACACTACCTGCTTGCTTTGCAGAATACTGCAAAGACTCCCTAATTCCTCAAGTTTCATCCAGGACTATCCCAGCACAGGGAGAAAAGATAATATTTGCTCAACATTTGGATGATGGAAAACGGCAAAAGGGCATAGCAGCTGAGATGAAGCTTAATGTAATGTTGAACTTAACAACATGAATTGGCTTGTGGAATTCGGTGCATCATTTTTCTGGAAGAAAAAAGAGCCAGAGGTGGAGTGGAATATTAATTACCTATTCATAGCATCCAATCTCAATGTGCTATACTCCTGGACTTTCCAGAACACATAGTTTATTAGTGCAATTAGTGCCAGAACTCCTTTGGCTGGTGATCAACTCTGTGGTTGTTAAATGAGACCTGGAGGCATATGTTTTGGTCGTTAGCATTGATCATTGGGAAAAATGTGCAGCGCTGCGTACTGATCACCCTTTGGTGGTGAGTCAGTTCATTTCAAACAGCAGGGAGGCTGCCCACCATGACCAAGGCTCAATCTTGGACGTAATGAGAATTTTAATGTCTGCTAACATTCAATTATGCATTTTTGTAAGCAGACACTGATTCTGTCGAGGTGAAGGTGCTAAATAAACCTGGATTGTCAGATGTAGTCCAAATATAACAGCTATCCAACAACAACACATACAATATTTCCTTAGTCACAGACTACATTAAATCAGAGCCTGCAGACGGCCCACAGCCTGTTAGGCCTCATTATCATACCTCATATCGTGGAATTCAAAATGAATATAGGTTCATTGATTTAATGTAAATGTATGCTTTAACTAATTATTCTGTACTTTCCCTTAGGCAATAAAAGCAACCACAGAAGTTGTCGTGTCAGCTGTTAAGACTACAGAGAACCAGAGAGCTATCGGCTTCAAGAGCATTTTATTTGGGTGTTATCACATCATCACTGGGCCAGGGCAACTCTACCTGACTGAGAGGAGAATTGGGAGGCTGAGCAGACGAGCATACAGTATATGAGTCATGCTTTCACTGCGTTCAGTTATTGAACATTTCTTCTGAGAATAACTTGTCTGCTGTTCCGAAGCCAACTACTCCAATTGCATCAGTTGCCATTTTATTGTCTGTGAGGGTTTGTCAGTCATCCACCCATTGAGTGAAAGGCAGTGTAATAGGCAGGCAGAATTTTTGAAATACTGTGATCAAGAGTCTTACATTCCCCACTTGACCTTCCTAAGGAAATTTGTGATTGACCCCAAAAAAAATTAAAGGATTTCACATTTATTTTATTTAAAGTGTTTATCTACCGTTTGTAACTGTCTAAATGCTTTTTCATAACCCTCTCAACAATGACAGGAATATGATTCTGGTTGAAAAAGGTGAAACTCCTTTAGTTTTGAGTTTTTAATTTTGAGGACATGAACTTGGAAGCGACCACCTGGTCAAAAGATGTTTGAAGTCCTGAATATGCCATTCGTCTGAGTGGCTTCAACATTTTGACCAAATGGAGGGCGAATTATGTAGTATTTAACCTTTTGAGGTGATTCATACCATAAGAACACAAGAGAAGTGGGAAGCCAGTAGCATTGGATTATCCAAATAGCACACAATAAATGCATTTTAGAGGCAGAGAAGGATTATTAATAGGCAGCCAACACAAGTGAGTCATAAGTGCTTATGTGTCCCATCACATCAGCACAA
This sequence comes from Myoxocephalus aenaeus, assembly GCA_038501785.1. Classification (NCBI taxonomy): domain Eukaryota; kingdom Metazoa; phylum Chordata; class Actinopteri; order Perciformes; family Cottidae; genus Myoxocephalus; species Myoxocephalus aenaeus. The sequence continues at coordinate 320,042 of JBAMJR010000180.1, read as the reverse complement.
GGGCTGTGGCACCAAGCAAGCATGATGGAATTAAACTATAAACACAAGTCTTTGTTAATGATTTATTCAATTCTTACCGTCTGAACAGATCATTCCCATAACAATAGCAAACATAACTTTATGTTAGATATATACACAGTTTATATTGAATAAGATCACCTGAGAAGGTGACAGGTCCAGAAACTTGAATGATGTTTTTTCGGTCAAGGTGCTGATGTTGTAGTACATACACTATGATGTCTGGTTACCTTAGCAGACGTGTGTGTGTGTTTGCTGTGAGTCTTAAATCTTGGGTCCAGCCTTGTACGTAGGTTCTCTCCTCGGTGGACTGCAGTAAGTGGTCACAGCAGGGATTTCTTCCTAGGACAGAGTATTCAATCTTTTTTGAAAGTGGTATTGCATTGGAGCCTGAAACCCCCTCCTCTTCTGACAGCTTCAAGGTGGCATCAGTGAAGGATGACAGCACACTGAAGCTCTCACCTGTATTGTGATATTCCTCTGCAGTCATCGGGGAATAGAGTTTGTTGTCAGACCAGAGCTGAGCCAGTGGCTTTCTGGGCTTGAACACATGCCACAACGTGTGGAAGGAAACAAATTGTTCCAGCAGGTGTCCACGTCCTGCACATCTAGCAGGTATAAGTGTCTAATTAGGGAATGCATTGGATAGGACAGGTCGCTGTAGTACAGTGTCTGCCAAACCAAATATAAATTATGATATAATATAGCTGAGATTCATATTTGCAGCAGCAGCTGTGCTATGCGTGTGACTTTCCTGCTGATGGCCCAGTGCTCCATGAGAGATGCTCTTATTTGGCAGTATGGCTCTGTGGTCATTCTCCCAATCCTAAAACAAAACAGTTTCATTTATAGTCAACATAAAAACCTCAGGTAAGAATCCATATGCATAGTGGTGTAGTATTTGGTGCCCTTCATTAGAGCTGGAAAAATACTTTATCATACATGCAGATACTTGTCACATGTCTTTTGGGGATAACATAATTAGGGTCCAGTTTGTGCACAACCATCTCACCTCCTCATCTTTTACAGCTGTAGGTTTGCAAATAAATATAAACATGGTAGTCTCCTCCCTTTGTGTGATGCTCAAAACATTCATTCTCCTTCCATTTCTCGCTGAACTGCCACCATCCCACAGCATTATCGCCACTGACAGTAAAAGAAGAGACTGGCCATCACCTGGCCACAGTGGCCCAGCTGGTTTCTGGCATAATACATATAACTATTCGTCTGGCCTGCTAATAAGAATGTGGGCAGCTGGGATATTTGCAGAAAAGTTGTGCATGATAGCCGTTATAACACAAATTTGATAAAACATAATCATCATCGTTAGAAATAACCTGCGAGCAAACTATTTCTCATTATGTGTGATGTACTGTAACCACATTATAGTGTCACTGCGTTATGCTACCTCTGGGCCAAAGTTGAATGAACACTTAAAAAAAATACACATGTACACACACTCACAAATGCACACAGTTATAATAATGGCCCCGTGTGTGTGGTTGTATAGAAGTTGCTAGACTTTATTTTTTTATTTTATACCTTTTTTCTTCATCTAATCTAGTTTTGTAGCTGCCATTAATACTTTCTCTGCTTTTCCCGAGACAGTTTTTGTGACATACTTATCCACTTGGATATGTGCCACAGGTTAAAAATAAGTCTATCACATGTCCCCAATCCTAAACCTATCACTTGGTCTTCATGTGTTGAGGTTGACTATCTCACATGGGCGTAGTAATTATGGATGGGCATCGATACATTGTTGGGTTTTAGAAAGAGTACACGTACTTGATGTAGTCCTTTTTGTCCTGACTAATTGGATTTAAACTGTCCAGTACAACCTTTCCTCAATGATTATTTTAAGACCATAAATACATTTAGGTGATGACGCTGCAGTAAAAAGCCCATACCCGACCACCACTGACAGTTTCATTACAATGTATCACTGCACAAAGTGTGTTTTATTGTTATGGTCCTCATTCCACTGCTCATGTAACCTATATGGACTCTAATAATTCTGGTTATTTTCTAGAGAGCACAAACTCTTGGAAACGGGTCATATGTTTATTAGTCATGTGACTGATAAAACGTTAAAGAAAAAGAGATCCTATCATTGACCCTCCAGGCCCTCTCTTCCTCCACTGCTCTCTGTCTCGTTCCTCTTATTGGGCCTGCATTTCTGTTTCTTATCTGATGACTTTGGATTTGTTACTGTGTATTTATGTTTATATATATATATTGATATGTGTGTGTGTGTGTGTGTGTGTGTGTGTGTGTGTGTGTGTGTGTGTGTGTGTGTGTGTGTGTGTGTGTGTGTGTGTGTGTGTGTGTGTGTCTGCCAACAAAATTTCCATATCGTTGTGACAGGGGTGCAGCCGCAGTGTGGACCAGTTTTAATAAGCGGGCCACAGTGAGTCCTGGATCAGAGGCTTTAGCTAATTGTCTCATTGCTATTCAGGCTTCAAAAGTTTAAAACTGGCTGTACAAAGTCCCTGACCCATAAGGGAACAAACACAAATGTACACAGCTACAAACACTGCCAAACATGAGATGGAAAATAACGTACCAACATAACAAGACAAACAAGACGTTCAAACATTTACGTTTGCACACAATTCCATCGGCTAACTGTTTAGATGTAGTGGAGGAGATCGAATTATCGTGGTAGGCTCTAGAATTACTGAGTCAAAGCAACTGGATTTGTGATATGAGCCAAGCAACCCCTGTGGCTCCAGGGACTAAATTTACTTCAGACATCCATTGTCCCCACTTTGACTATGTTTATCCTATGAGTGGTCATGTAGCGCCACCAGCAGGTTGACATTTGTGTTTTTTGTGTGTGAAATGACCGCTATGGGAGGAATCTGATGCGTGTTGACGTTCAGGATGAATTCTAATAACTTTGGTGGTCACTTAATTGGCAAATGTTATTACACTAACACGCTTAACTAAGATGGTGTACATGTTCAACGCTATTTTGGCTGAATGGCAACATGATAGCAGCTGATTTTAGTGCCGCTAGCTTAAGACTCGTATTCCCACGTGTTTGGAACAGAGTCACAGGCATTTAAGGATGTTAACATTGTGATGTCATCTGAGTAGTGATAAGGTCAAGTGGCTGAACAACCTTTTTTTTTGTAAGACAAATAGATGGATGGATGGAAAACAGCCTAACATTTAAGAAAAGTAGTAAAGCTGGCAAGTGTCTATTGGCATTGTAACAATGCCAACACTTGCCTCAGGGAAGTGATGAGACCAACTGCCTTGTTTGTGTTAATACCACAAACCAGCAGAACGTATAAAGAAAACATGTCTTTCACAAACTGACCTACCAGCAGCCGGTCTTTCTATTCATTCTATTTCTGCACTCTCTAAGCACAGACGCAGAGGAAAAAACTAATAGGAAACAAACCCAGACGGGCTCTTGGAGATAGATTATTGTTTGCATGAGTCATTTCCAGTCATTTGGCTTGCCATACTGGCTTTCTGATTGAGGAAAACAATGGAATCATTCATGTTCCGCTTGCTAGACTCTTTCCTCCATCTTCTTCTCTGACTTTCCTCCATAACCACGTTCACTCCCCCCTCCTCCCTGTAATCTCCTCTCTCATTCTCTCCGTCTGTCCGTGAGAGTGAGGCAGAGATAGATGAAGCGGCTGTATTGACCGGTTGACATTTCTAAAGTTGACAAATGTCCTGCTGAAATAACATGGAATAACTCAGCCTTCCTCCCACATGGTACCACATTTATTCATTGTCACACATTTGCTTCACCCTCCAACAGTACAGTCTATAAATTGCACCCCTGAGTGCACTTTATATATATGAGATATATTATTTTATATTAGTCATCATATATTTTGTATATGAAAAACTTAAAGCCCTTGCACACCCATCATCCACCCCCAGTGTGTTACCTAATTATACATTTTCTTAGGACTGTGTGGGTGTGTACAAACTGTGTATGATTGACATTTCCCTGCCTCATCCTTCTGTTGATTCTGTTGGACCTATTGGGTAGGAATATTTACACTTAATTCCTATTAGTACGTAGATTATGGCAGCGTCACAGAAAAGTACTTCTGTAAAGTACCTTAAAATTGTACTTAAAGGAACAGTGCGTAACATTTAGCGGGAATAATTGGCAGCAATGGAATACAATATTCATAACTATGTTTTAATCGTTATATATTCTCTTGAAACTAAGAATCGTAGTGTTTTTGTTAGCTTAGAAAAAGCCATTTATATCTTCCGAGGGAGCGGGTCGTCTTCGGAGGAGTCTGCCATCTTGCACCGCCATGTTTCTGCAGTAGCCCAGCACAGACACTTGCTCTCACGAGAGCAATTCACATTTTATGTTTTTATTAGTACTTTTTAATGTTGTGATGTCATTTATTATTACATGCATTTGCTCTGCTCTCTTTTCAAGGAGGGAGCGGAGGGATATTTAGTTGGTTGCAAACAGCAACACACCAGTAGATGCCACTAAATTGTACATACTGGGCCTTTAGGTGCATTACTTGAGTACATACTAAGTTCAAAAATGCAAAGGATGATTTTTATTTCAAAACAGTGCTGAGATGATATAAAGTTATAAGTAAAATGCTAAAAATGGGGTTTGTTTGCACAGATTCATGATTTAAAAGAATATGGATTTTCTCTTCTGTCCAACTAGTACAGGTCACAGTAAAATATGTTTCAAAATAAATGTTGAATATATGTGAGTGATGTTTGTGCTAAACTAGTATTTCATTACAGAGCATAACTGGGAACATGACGGTGTGGTCTTGACAAAGAGTGACATCTAGTGGTGCTAAAAGGCCACTGCTGCATTGTGGTGTACCTGTGATAACAGTAACACAGTTCACACATTACTATGCATTTGTCACGTGTTAATTCCTGGTTTTATGAGGTACAGTTCAATGCTGTTGGGACTGAAAGTTTGAGATACTATGACTTTGTGAGGACTATATTTGGCGAATATCTACTATGAAGCACTAAGCACATTTGTGTTGCTTTCCATACACCACAGCCCAACATTAACATTACGAGTGTGCAGATACTTTTCTATGTAGAGCCAGAGAACTATCTGACTGGTCTAAATCCTGTTCCAATATTGTTCCACCTTATCAAAACATAATACTTAATGTGCAGTAAAGATATATTTTTCATTGACATTACAATAATATGCCCCTTACATGTACATATACGGCTGCCATGAAATAAATACAGTCCTTTACACCCCCTGCCATGTATAAAGAGCTCTTTGTTTCAGCTTAATGGTGAATAATTCTCCAATCTCTCTCTTGGCTGGGTTTTTGGTTTTCAGTCTCAACTCCTTCGCTTGTTTGGCCGGAGAACTGGGATTTACAAATCCTTCTTGGACCAAATTGGCTCTCGGGCCAAGAAGACTACGTCACCCAGAATCCCTAGTGGTGGCAGTTACTCAGAACTATTCATACGGAGTAGACGCTGAGCAGAATGGGAAAACGATTTCAACATTGCTGAGAGGGAACAGCTGCAGCACTCTGCTGCTGGAGGGTGACAGATTTCCCTTTCCCTCTTCCTCACACAATCCCTCTCACTGTGTTTCTCTTCTATATTTTTTGTCTCCAATATTTTATTTTTATTTTACTTGTTTTCTTTGTCTGGATTTTCTCTGTCTCGTATTTCAGCATATCTCCCACTCTTTCTATTTTAATTTTGTATTCCGATCTCTTTCCCCTCTTTCTCACGCACACACACACACACACACACACACACACACACACACACACACACACACACACACACACACACACACACACACACACACACACACACACACACACACAGACCTATACGCACAATTACACACAAGGGAACCCAACTCTGAAAATACCTTCCCAGGAATATTAGTTCATGGAATATTATTCGGGTCCTTTCCCATTTCAGCTTCTTAAAAAAAGAATAACATGCTGTCCGTTAGGGGAACAAAGTGTGTGTTACTGAGTGTGCATGTGTGAGTCAGAATTAAACAGTATTTCACTGTTATTTTTAATCAGCATTTAGGGTGAGCTGTTAGATATTCAAGATGTATAGGTGTCACAAGTTACTGAATCTCGAAATAACCCCAGAAACGCAGAAACTGTTGCCTCGAGTGAGAAGAAAGATAAAATGACCAGTGGCATTCAGTTATGTGCTTTGACACACACACACACACACACACACACACACACACACACACACACACACACACACACACACACACACAGAGATCTGCATACACACTCTGGTATGCAGAAATCCCCATTTAGGGTATGAATTTCAGTGCACTGAATTCCTTTAGCTCCTCCTCTCTCTGTATTTGTGTGAATGTGTCAGTTTGTGAATGTGTGTGTGTGTGTGTGTGTGTGTTTGTAGAGCCACATCTGGAAACAATAGAGCAGTAGATGCTGTCACTTTCCCTTTACCTCATTCTTTCGAGTGTGTCCTTAAACAAACACTCAATTCACTCACAGTAAATTACAGGAAGGCAATCTGAGCTGCAGACTTAGATATTTGGACTCTCTCGCTTTCTCTCTCTCTCTCTCTCTCTCTCTCTCTCTCTCTCTCTCTCTCCCTCTCGCGTGCACACATGCATGCCCAGAATTCATCAGTTTCTCCAGATGCAATTTTACCCCTGCACTGGTAAATTACAGTCTTGCATTCATTTTGTGTAATTGTAAAACACAAATTAGAACTAATTTTGAAGTGAGAGGTGTGTGTGTGTGTGTGTGTGTGTGTGTGTGTGTGTGTGTGTGTGTCTGCGCGTGCGTGCGTGCGTGCGTGTGTGTGGCAGAGGTTATACGTTAATATCTGATGAGATGGGATTGATGGTACAGTGATGTTTACACAGTATAATCATTGTGTTTCCACTGACTATTCAAAAACTAATTTAGCGATTATGGAGCATTTCTTATCCTAACCCAAAGTATATGTTAAAATAAATTGCAAGAGAAATCAAAACATAGTTGCTGCTGTATAGACGCCTGGAGTTAGTCGCCTCCTGATGAACACTTCATTTATCTTGTAAGACAAAAGGTGGCAGCATTGTTCAACCCATTACGTGAACACCACTGAGAGGAAAGGAGTTTCAGATGCAGCGGGACCCAGAAAGAACTCATAACTGCCCAGTAGTTGCTTTTTACAAGGCATGGCATCTATACAAGACACACTGAAGCAGAGTTACTCATTAACATCTAGTCTTTGATGCCTGCTCCGAATCTATAACATCGGATGTTAATTAAATAGCTGAAGCAATAAATTGATTAGTCGGTTGGCAGAGAGTTAATCAGCATCAATTTTGATAATGTATTAATCGTTTCACAAGCAACACAGAATATCTTTTGGTTTTGAATTGTTTGTCGGCCAAAACAAGACATTCAAAGATATCAACCGGAGCTGCAGGAAAGCAAAACAGACATTTTGACGCGAAAAAAATCAAAACGAAAACCAATCTGCAGATTAATTACTAATAAAAACTATTTTTAGTTGCTGCCCTATTTATATTGTGCTTATTTGCAGCGCACACACACACAAATTGCATCCCACATATCAGAAACCAAAAAGTTTTTATTCATCATCTTCTTCTGATACAAAAGCGTTTTTAAATAACAAACAAGTTTTACATTTTTTTGTCACTTTCTTTTTTTACAATGATAAATTAGCAATTTCTTTATAATACATTGATGACATCATCAAGACAAGGAGTTTTCTACACAAAGGAACAGTCTAGACCTTAAAGGCTACGATCAGGGTCGGTGAACTGACCCCGACATTGATGCATATCTGGGCAAAAAGCATTTACAAACCTGGATAACCAGTGGTTCTCAATCTCCATTAGGCCGTGGCACACACTCGGCATGTTGCAAGGCACGTTCAGTAAGTTGCTTGGTAATGTCACCTGAAGCTCTGCGTGAGCATTCCAGAGGAGACCGCCAAAACATTTCAGAGGGAAACTGAATTAGTTCAGAGGGGAGGTGGTCAGAGGTTAATTTAATTCACTTTAACTCAATGTAATGTTTATTTGACTTTGGAAATGTAATAGGTGTGCCATGGATGCTTGTTTGAGAAACACTGGTGTTTCAGGGTTCTAGGTTTTCACCAAAACCACTAAAAGTATCTTTGAATGTAATAAGGGCGTGTTACATTTAGTTTTTGGGGGGAAAGGCAGCCCATACTTAAAAGTTATTTTCTGTCCAATTCTAAACATTATGTTAAAAATACCTGTGACGGGCGGTGTGAGGCGCTATCTGGTTTCATGACACACATGGGGCAAAGCTCCAAATCATTCAATGCCCTTATACATTTTAAAAAGCCTACTTAAAGTAGAAGGTGTAACGTGACACACACCCGCATAGTATACATTCAAAGACTCACTGAAACGCTAGAGCTTTGCTAGATAGATTGTCAGGCAAATATATGGTGCACAGGAGCAGTTGCAGAATTTGGTAAGTGCAGTAAGACCAGAAGTAACGCATTGTAATTCCAGCTTATAGTACAGTCTATAAGCAGTTATAGAGGGGAACTGCAGGATTACAATGTCGGGAGATGAACTTCTGAAATGTAATCTTTTGCAAGGACGACTTGATTGTCTGGGAAACGAGCCATGATGTAATAGACGGGGTTAAAGAGAAACAGGCCTGCAGGGGACCAATGAGAGCGTCCAACACACAGACACTGATAAATAGTGACAATTTCCTTGTGCTTCTGTGATTTCCTTATTGAACTGAAGGGATTTTAAAAGAAACTGAGCCATAAATGCAAACAGACGGCAAGGAGACACAATTGTGCAGATATGGGCTTATTATTGGTGGTATTGTAGGAGCAATCATAACTGCTGGTGGATGAGATGCGTGGGAACTACCTGGTATATGTGCTTGTGACTGCTCTTTGTTATTTCATAATGTGTCTCTTGGCAAGTGATTGTCTAATAACCTTCTAATTCTTTAACGTGCCTCTGGTCCGATGTTTGGAAAGGAGGACAGAGGGAATTCATTTAATTTCCTGGATTTCATGGTAACTCAAGAGCATGTGCAGTACAGGGTTCCCACAAAGACTGCACACATCACTGGAAGCTAGCAGAGCTTCTCTTCGACTGCTGAGGTAAAGCACACAGGCCTACATTTCCCAGACGCCTTACCGCTTCTACATTTATGGGTCAATAAAAGGCACAGCTGGGTTTCTCCCAGGATTCATTGCGGTATGACTTTATAGCTACCACAGACTTTACCGAAATGTACAATACACACTAAAAAAATAATCTCACCTTGTTTTCTTTGTCTGCTCTTGCCTTCACAATATTTGTTCGAAAAGATATTGTGAATTTAACCACATTGGAGTCATTTTTTCTGCAGCTGTTAAAGGCTCTCATGCCGTCCCTGGTAATCCACATTACAGACACTTCACATATTGTATACAACTATAGTGCATTATTACAGCTTAGAGCTGGTTTCCCAAAAAATTCTGAGCAATAAAAATCACCTGCTCTTTTATATAGTGTACAAAAAGTAATCATTTACAAAAATGTATAATATTCTTGTTCAAATGTAAACACATCACAGATTTAAGGCCATATTTGATATGTTTTCATCCGATTATAATTCATTTTGGTCTGGTATTTCATTTGAATTCTCCCATGGGGCGACGTGAAAAAACCCTACAGGACCTCAGGTTGTCAGATGCTTTTGGGAAACGTCAACCCCGCATAATGTCTGCACCAGGACCCTCCAGTGTAAAATTCTAAATTTCAAAAGACCCCAAAAAAGACACAACGGCATGAGGGTTACTGTATCCAGCGGGTTCAGTCTCTTCTGCTGAGTGCTCTGGAGAAAAGAGAGGCAGAGAGGTAGACATGGTGCCGCACAGCTCATCGCTGTGTCTGGTCTGCATATTGATGCTTCTGTCTTTCTCCATTATTCGCTTTCTCTACCTTCTCTGGGCAAAGGAAGTCTAACAGAGGTAGAGAGGCTGCTGTTGCTACTTATGAACGACCCAATCCTCCACTTCCCTCCTCCTTAACCCCTGTGAGAGGCAGTTCGAGGAGGTGAAGCATGCTTGCAGACTCTTAGCGAGCTTTTACGATGCCATCACATCCAGTGGCCTCCTTGAGAATCTCCTGCTACTCCCTCTCATCACTGTCCCGTCCTCTCCATCTTCAGTTTGGCAGAGTGAGTGTCTGTAAGTGACAGTGAAGCAGGTAGAAGTCCATTCCTGTCCATTCTCTCTCTCCCTCTGCCTCCTCACACTACTGTCTCGTTGCCTTTCCCCGGTTTGATCCAGCCCTCGCCCGGTGCCCTCTTGCCCCCCCGGCTCGCCCTGCTGTCCCTGAGCAGGCGGGCAGTGCAGCGCTGCCAGGTGTGGAGGGTTTTTGCGGACCAGATCCACATACCTGATGTGATGCCTACAAGCAGTGACATGAAGATTCGAAGCATCTCTGATGCCACATATGAGTCCCGGGTGCTGGCCCTGAACTCCCCCCAGTGAGAGAGCTGGTAGAGGTAACAGCCGATGACGGTGGACGCTGGGACAGTGTAGAGAACTGAAAACACTCCGATCTTCACCATTAAGCGCTCCAGCTTGTCTGTTTTGGCTCCGTCCTTCTGCAGATTGGAGCGGATCTTGAAAAGAGCCACGAGGCCAGCACAGATGAACAGAGTGCCTGAAGTTCAGAAAGGGAAACAACAATCATATAAGGGCCACCAGAAAGAAAAAACACAATGCCAGTTGCATTACGCATTAAAAGAACTGAGGATTCAGTCTTTCTTTTCTTTTTTTTACGAGTAATAGGTCAAATCCCATGCCCAAAACGGATTGATGATGTTGTAATTACCTATTAGAAGGTATGTGGCCAGTGGTGCCACCACAAAGCCTGTGAGTGCCTCTTGCTGCTGGTTGCCAACGTAGCAGAGTCCAGTTAGGTCGTCTGCATCCACCAGCCGCATTATGAGGATGACGATGGTTTTAACGGCCGGGATGGCCCAGGCTGCTATGTGGAAGTAGGAGCTGTGCATTTCTATCGCCTCATGGCCCCACTTCAGTCCAGCAGCCAAGAACCAAGTGAGGGTCAAGATCACCCACCTGAGAGAGAGAGAGAGCGAGAGAGAGAAATAAGCATGAGAAAAGAGCCAAAAACACTGCTCATATGTACAGTTATCAGTTTGTCTTGATTAACTGGCATTCATATTGGTAGTGGATAACAGTCATGTTTCCTGTAACAAGACAAGATGCAAAGGCAAAATTGGGCGACCTTTTACTGAGTTTCACAAAAGTCCCTTGATTGAGTTAGATCATCATGACTAGTTGCATAACAAAGGGGTTGTGGTGATGTTTTAGGAGACAGTGCCGTCCTTGGTTCTTGCAGTCTGCTGCTCTTCCAAAGGGAAAGAGTGAAGACAAACAGGAAAACCAGGGCAAAGGTGAAAGGAAGAAAAAGAGCTGTGGCAGCAACTGTATTGCAGCACACACTCAAAAAGTGCCTTTTTTTATTTTATTCTAGGCTGCCTCCATGAATCCATCGAGTACAGAGGTTATGAGACAGGATGGTTAACCTTGAAAGAAAACAGGATGCAAGTATTGTGTTCAAATTGTTCCACAAAGTCCATTCACAACAGCTGATGACAATGGGACAAAGACTTGAAAGATTGATATGATTTAAAGGTGTGTGTGTGTGTGTGTGTGTGTGTGTGTGTGTGTGTGTGTGTGTGTGTGTGTGTGTGTGTGTGTGTGTGTGTGTGTGTGTGTGTGTGTTTGTTGTACTAACCAGAGGGAGGAAGCCATGCCAAAGAAGTAGAGCAAGAGGAAGACTATGGCACAGCCGGTGCTCTTTAACCCTTCTTGTACTAGGATTGGCACTGCAGTGGCATCCAGGTCACAGGAAACACGCTCCCTCCCCAGAGTCAATCGTACCTGCAGGATGGAAAGTGACAGCGGAAAGACATAAGTCCCAACAATTCTCATGCAGTCATTCTCATGACATTAGTCTGAAAATCAGACTTTTCCATTTCGATAAGCAGTAAATAATTAAGTCTCTGTATTTAATGATAAGAAAACAACATGATAAAGTAACTTTTTCATCATAACAGATATTCACAAAATAGTAAATTGTATATTTACGACTATACTCTGAATTACATTTGATGTATTGTTCTCTTGACTGTTCTTTGGGAGATACTTACCAGGTAGGCCACGCTGTACAGATTACAGCACATAGATAGGAAGATGATGGGCCTTTCAGGATATGAGAAGCGCTGTGAATCCAACAGAAAGGTCAGGACCGTCAGAGTGGTCGACAGGAAGCACAGCACGGCCCACACCGCCATCCACGCGTCCGTGAAGACTTTGGCCCCTCGTCGGTAGAGCCCACTGTCATAGCCACACTGTAGAGTACAGCTTTCAGTCTGTTTTAACCAGGTATACTGGTCAGGGGCAGATCCCAGTGCCTGACAGTCCTCCTGGTGGGGAGGATGACGGACGGGCTGGTAGGGCAGGTCCTCGTCGCCCGGGCCTTCCATGCACATGTGGTTGTGGTCGTTTTGAGGCGGGAAGAGGCTGCAGTTGAGCACCTGGAGCATGATGGGAAATTGCATTTTGGATCATTATTACGGCTGAAATACATTTTGCGCTCATTTACATTGGTTTTGAACATCTCATTTTCCACTTATCACTCAAACACCATCCTGATATGTTATTATTACATGCAGGGCGTTTTTGTGATGATGAGACTCACCTCGGGCCAAATGAAGCCAAACTCATGGAGCACCGGGAGGCATTTCCTCTTGACAGACAGGCACATGCTACCACACGGACCAATGGGGATGGGAACCTTGTCGGTGCACATTGGCACGTAGACTGAGCACAGGAAGAACTGGAGAAAAATGGAGATCAAAAAGTTGAACATTTTGCTCTTGTTTGATTTTTTTTACAAAAATATGCCACATATGTGTTCTTCTGGGACATTTCATAGCATACAGTAAATAGTGACTACAGACAGGTTTTTGGGGCAGAAAAAGAGAAACAAACATATTGAGTGATGTACACCAAAACCACAGTGAAAGTGCAGTAACGGGTGCAACAGTTATCCAGTATTATGTCATATCTCAGTGCACCGCTTTGCACGGTGTGTTCCATTGAAGTTAAAGCAAACTGAAGCAGAAGGTAAACTATGTCAGTTGTGAATTGATTGTTAAAGAAGTTGAAATTATAAATTACAACAGGATTACAGCTGGTAGATGGCTACACCTTCTACTATCATATACAATACTGTTGTGTTCTTGCTGCCTTGGCTTTCAATACATTGCATCATCTCTTCTAGTGGCGGGTCTCTATTTTCACTTCTAATAAAAACCTCCTCAACTTGAGTCAAGACATCATGGCCAAGTCCAACCTGCTCCAAGGTTACACAGACAACTCTATGTCTTTAAAAACAATCTGTGGACTTGACAACACTAAGGGCATGTGCCATGTAATGCTCCATAATCCCCCCTAATCTAAGGCTCAGTTTTCTCTGTCCCATGGCAATGGTTTTGAAATAGATATCTAAGTCAGAGTTATAAAGATATAAGCATGCAGTCTTAAGTCACATATGACTCTTTGAGGTGGTAGAGATGCGAGGGAGTAAGTACTCTTGGGTTACAAAAGGTTGCAATTTGAGGTGATTTCATGCCTTTACAGTGGATTTGGTTTGAAGCCGGAGTGTAAAATTGTGCTGGGCTCCTGATATGAAAATGCACGGAAGCAGAAAGCACATCTTACTCTGCTCCCTTCAGGTAAATGAAACAAACATACGCTACAGGATTTTGGACGGGCTGACTCAACTATTTGTTAGAGTTTTGCTACCATTTTACATTTTTTGAAATACCCAAAACAATGTAACTGGCTATAGTTGGAAAAAAAAAGTTTTGGGCTTGCGGTCTTGATCCAGTGATGGAGAAATCCCAGCTTGAAATCAGCGCTTGAACAGAGCCCAAATGAAACATGAATCCAAGAATGGTGTCAAGGTTGGGAAATAAATACACACAGAAACATTATGCAACTCTTTTTCTGTGAGAATGTATTTGCCAAGTAAAGGAACTAATTAAAGATATAGAATCAGTGAGATACCTTTCTGATTAATCATTCTTCCAAATTTGCAAAAACAAACAGCCTTTTGATTATGAGTGTAAACCACATTAGAATAACTCCTTGCTGTATACCTGACTGTGGGGAAGTATGTGAGGTCAAAATCAGTTATCTAAGGCAGCTGGAACTTCCTTCAAACTTAATTTGTTACACTGGTTTCTGATCGGTATCTGGATTGTAGCAGCTTTATCGCTGCAAATAGAGCAGACTGGCGGGTCTGAAGACGGTATTAAGTTTCTCAACGCAAGTAGAAATTATTTGTTCCCAGCACGCATATTGGAGTTGTCCTGAGTAATTTTCTGTTGGAGTAAACGGACTAACAAAGTCTAACAGTGTGTGAGAGGGAGCCGAGGTTGTGCCTGTGTGATTGTACATGTTTCAAATTCACAAAGAGCTCATAAAAGCAGCGGATATTAATACCATAGCAGATATTTATCACAGTGAACTGCACCAACGACAGTAATGTAACACATTCTGGGTGTTTCCCCTGACCGTTGGTAACCTGAGTGTTGTCACTTCACTGCTAAAAGCTGCTCCGGTTACTTGTCAGGAAGCCTCCCATTAGAGCAAATGTTAGGGGATACGGTTTCCCCTTCCTCCCTCTTCAGTGAGAGAGTGAGAGAGAGAGAGAGAGAGAGAGAGAGAGAGAGAGAGAGAGAGAGAGAGAGAGTCCGGCTAATCTTACATTACAATTTTCAGCTGGAGGACAGTTTGGTTTTATGCTGCAGTTGCTCATTGCTCTGTCTCAAACACATGTCTCTTAAACACTGTATCAATTTAGCATGTTTAAAATATATATATATATATATATATATATATATATGATATGTCTATAACCAAACACCTTTACGCACAAAAGAGCACTGAAAAGGTAATAGAGTAATTTAAGAAGTAATAGAAATCACATACATCTCCATCTAGACAGGATAGTGGCCACTTCCTTAATATAATGACACAAAGGAGCATCAAGGGAAATGTTTGTTTGTGTATTCAGATGTCTGGGTACAATCATATGTGTCTGCTTGTGTGTGAGGCATCTCCAGATAAAGAGATGTAATACACATCATTTCAGAAAAAGTGGACTCCATTCAACAACAATTTGACCTGCGCTGTGTGTCTAGCCTTTCCAATTATAATCTAAAATCTTAAGAAATGAGGGTGACGACCAACATTTTTTTCTTGCATGATGCATCAGACAAACAAGCAGCAATTGTCTTAGGACACTGAGGGCACCATTGTTATCAAAAAGACAGTACAGTATAGGCCTATAGCAGTGAAGACTCAGCTGTTGCTGTGTGGGGCATGAACTCAGAATGTCAACAGACAGAGGGGGCATTTTCATTGAAATTAGCATGACAGCCTGGCACAACAGGGGGGAAGGAAGGAAGGAAGGCAGGCAGGAAGGAAGGGACCCCTCCACTTATTTTAACTCACTGAGGGTCCAACCTTTATTATGCTCCTCATTATCACTGGCACCATCAGTCTGAACAGTTCACTATTGCTGGTCGCTCCCTGTTATGTGCTCTGCGACCTCTCTCTCTCTCCACACACACACACACACACACACACACACACACACACACACACACACACACACACACACACACACACACACACACACACACACACACACACACAAATCAAATATAGCAGACTATTTTGACACAGCCATGCGTTCTTTCTTTCTTTTTTTAAGTCCAGGATCAGTGTTCCTAAATGTGTGCACCAGCCTCAGTGTGTGTGCGCCGTCTATTCTAGTCTAATATCAGTATGCATTTCTCCCATCATTCCCAGTACCTTGAGTTGACTGGAGCAGCCGTACTGTATGAGCGGAGTGAACGTGGTCAGCTGCAGCTCGGCGTCTGACTGCAGCACGTTGCCGACCAGATTGGGCATTTTGGTAACGTTGTAACCGAGACCTTGGCACATGCTGATCCGGATCGGGTCGCAGGTCATTTCCTCCACCTCATCGCCGAAAGCCTTCACCACGCAGAGCGGACCGACCAGCCCGGACAGGACGAGCAGTGCTGCTCCGCGGAACGACAACATGATCCCGGGCATGGTCACCGCAACACGGAGGAGCGGCTGCCCTCTGGAAATGTTGGCACCGTTATTAATAACCTCCTCTGACCCAAAGTTTAGTTGGGTCGCCCTGGAAACCGCAGCGCGTGTTTAGGCTATAGTCCAGCAGGACTGCAGCGCGTGTAATCCGTGCGTTTTGGAGGCTACCGTATCCAACTGCGAGCCATTCAGTAGATACAAATATCCCGAAAGCATCAGAGAATCATTGCGAGAGATCTGTGCGTAATCACGGGTTTTTTCAGTTAAATAACGTGCGTATCTGCAAAAATAAAATAAAATCCCAAATGTGGATAAATCCCGCAGTGCTTCTTGTGTTGTTTCCCGTTGATAACTCCGTGTGGAGAAGCGCAGCGATGAGATACAGCAGTCTGGTTTTGCGCCTACTGCTTGCAAGCGTCCAGCTCTAAACTTTATTGTGTCTGTGAGGAGAGACTGTTTAGCCCGTCCGGAGGAAAGCCGACCAATCCGTGCGCGGGAGTTGGGTTTCCCTGTCCAACCCCTGACCAGGGGGGCGTGATCCAAGAGGAAAGTAGAAGAGCCAGCCTCGTGTCATCTCCTTTCCCCTTCTCGCCTCTCTTTTCCTCCTTCTGTCTTCTTGTTCTTCTTTCATCCTCTTCTGTCCTTTCCTCACAGTGCTCCCTCCTCTCCTTTCCTCTCCTCTCCTCTCCTCTTCTCCTCTCGCCTCTCCTCCTGCACAGAAAATCAGAAAGCGCTCCCCAACTAATTCTGACAATATCCAGAACCTGTATTTATACTGGCAAATGTGGCTTACGTATATATTTTTATTGGCCGTATTTTTAGAAAATAAGCATCTGAAAAGTTGATTTTTCAGTTTGAGTGTGTTTTCATTTTACATTTAAAGTCCCGAATGGTCTTTTAAGCCCGTCTGGAACTTCACCACAGGTTCCACTCTCCCTCTCTAAAGGCCTGTCAGCTCTAAGTGCTCGTGACATTGTAATTGAAAGTAGGGCCTTAAGTGATGCTGAAGCATTGGAAATCTGTTTTGCATTGCAATGAATGCACATACTGGACAGGTTTTGTTTGCTCGTGGCACCTTGGTAGAAGACTTCTCTTTTACAGCATGAAACCTGCACTGAGTGTTGTTTGGGCTTTTCTGTGTTGTAAAAGTGGACTTGGGCAATGAAGGGCTTGGATTTGTTGCAAATATTTCGAGAGAAGGAAAGCTTAAGGAGTACTTGATTTGTGTTGTATTCCAGTGATTTACAATTCTGAGGCTGCCAGGTGTAGTCAAACTCAACGTAAGAGCTCCACAGACCTTTTCAAATACCACAAATACCTTATTCTAATGCCATTTTAAATGGAAGATTCAAATAAGATTCAATTTCTGACAGACTTTAAAGCAAGTTATGCCGTATTGTATTTACGTTAATATATTGAACTCAATGTATGCATCCAGAGACAGAGTGAGTATTCTGACATTAAACAATCTCTACATGTCCAGAGTCCAGCATGTCAGCATTATACTGAAGTTTAGAGTGTTGAGCCTTTTAAACAACTGCATTTGGGCAAGATCATTTGTAGTTGACATTCCACACGTGATCCACAAACACAAGCACACACCCTTGCATACTACCACAATGAGAAAGTGCGACTGGACCCCAAATATGTGCCTTTTTTTTAATATAGGTAAAACCCATCTATCTTTTTCTTATCTCTTGTTTCAACACCGGGCATGTTTGTGTGAGCTACTTCTATGGAGTTACTGTTGAAAAGAAACTTGCATAAATGCTTAAAACATGAAAACATCAGCAGCAGTCTGGTTGGCTGCTCTCATTGTGCTGCTGTGTTTTCCCTCCTGGATTATACTGTGATGTTTAGGCGAATCCGGTGTGACAATTGATTGGCAGCAGCAATGAACTCCCCACCCCCCCACCCCCGACCCCATTACACACACACACACACACACACACACACACACACACACACACACACACACACACACACACACACACACACACACACACACACACACACACACACATGCGCATACGCACCATCCCCCCTCTGCTGCTCTTTGGCTGAAACTGGGGTCAAGACCTGAAGTAATTAGCACTGAGCTGAAACAATAGAGTGTGCCCCTGAGCTGATGGTTATCAGGGGGGTGTGTGTGTGTGTGTGTGTGTGTGTGTGTGTGTGTGTGTGTGTGTGTGTGTGTGTGTGTGCCCGCCCCAAAGAAAGCAGTGAATGAATGGGAACCCGAAATAGAGAACCAAATCAAAGCTAAATGATCAGTTATACTTTATCCACTTTTCCACACTGTGTCAATCTATTAATTAACTCAATTAATTTTAACAGTAGATGCAGAGAAAAGGAGTCTGCCAAGAAGAGAGATAACAGAGCTGCGGCAGCACATTATCAGCTCGAGCCACCAGCACACTCCGTCCCCTCTTGTTTACTTTCACAGTAGAGTGTGAATAGCAGTGGTGAGCAGACAACGTGTTGGAATTGACAGACTAATGACCATCACACTGAGTGGATAATGACCACAGTTACCCTTTAAGCCATAAAACCACTGAGTTAATAGTCAAACAGGCTTTCCTATTAAAATGGGCATTTGGCTGGAGAGCAAAGAAGAAGCAACTGTAGCTTTTGTTTGTACATTTGGGGTATATTTAAGGTCACAGATGTACGTATACTTGAATAAAGCTGAAACAGGCCGTTTCTAATAAGCTATTTTAGTACTGCGGTGCTGGTTAACATGAATCCATGAGGAGTTTATTTTCTGGCCATGCTGCTTCTCCTCTCTGACCAAACCAGCAATCAGCTGCAGGAAGAAACTCGACTGCCAATATTCGGGTTACGGCAAGCATAACATCAACATTTATGTTGACTAGTTAATTGATGGTGACTGTTTGGGAAAACAGTGTCTGCAAGGCTGGGCTCTGGACACAGTAAGTATCCAATCAGCATGTATTGAGAACATGTTTTGGATAGCGGGAAGTGGGTGGTTGAGGAGGGTCTAGGAATTGTACTTGAGCATGTCAGTGGACCAAATACAATGATAATTTAATTGTGTTCAGTATTCCAAGACAGTTTTACACGTTTGTAAAGATTTAGTGCCAAGAGGGCTGACGCTTTGAGATGATTAAACAAGAGTGTACGATTTAACACAGGGCGTCTGTGTGAGAATTTTTATTTTCTAAAGCTGATTTCCACTGCTGTAGGCCAAGCTAAAATAGTCAGGGCTTTCTAATTATCTATGCCACACAGTTTCCTCCAACACAACATTCATGTGATGATGTTAATCTGTTGACGCCAACAGAAAGGACTCAATGGTGTGGTTTTCCTTCCCAAATAACCCATTGCTAACATTTTGATGGTTTAATGCTTAAGAGCCCTGCCTTTGGAAGACATGTGCCCTGGCTGGCCTGGGATCAAACCTCCCCACAGTCTTAACTTTAATCCATGCTCTCCATCACTGCCACCTTTGTTACTTTCATAATAACAAAAATGCATGCAGAATTATAGGTACCACATGAGGTAGACTGGCTGGGCAAATACAATAAGTGAACACCAACTTTATTGTTTGATACAGCTTTAAGGAGGGGGGAGGGGGGGGATTGAAATATCATCAGACGCTGTAAAATTAGACAGTGTTGGAATGTTGCTACATTGATTTATGATGATTAATAATGCAGTCTCATATGAGCGTCAGCTGTAGTGCTCAGTTATGGTACGTGATGATTTAATACCAGCTGTTCAAAATCAATTCAGATTTCGTCGCTAACGTCCTCTATTTTTGGCATTGCCATTACTATTTAATATCACATGTTCATTTAGTCTCATAAAAAATAAAAAATAAAACATTTTCTCGTTGATATTTCGTTTTAGGATGAGATAAATCTACCGATCTGCATCATATGAAACTCTTTTGGAAAATTAATTTGCGGTTGAAGTACAAGGTTTTGAAGGGTGAAATCAAAGTGCAACAATTTTCTTTTATGTGTGGAGTACGTTGGCCTTCTTCTCTATTAAATTAATTCATAAACACGTAGCCCTGTTAAAGCCAGTGTGGTCTAACTGTGGGAATGTAACCAGTATAACCTTTCCGCTTGGCAGGCAGAGTGAAAGGCAGTACCCCGAGGACAGAAAGAGAGACACAAGTGTGTATCAGTCACCAGATAGAATCTTACAGCTCGAGTCCCAATCCCTTAGTCCTTGAAGTGTGGTATTAATAGGACTGCCAACTCCTTGGAATGGTGTCAGTGTGGATAACTGCTAATATTCTGCATGCAGTAGTGTGTGTCTGAAGCTGTGTGGCTTTACTTCTAGGAAGTTGGTACTTTCAAGCATCTGTGTATGAGAATGCAGGTGTTTGGATGAGTGGGGCTGGGGGTTAGCATGTGTGGGAGACGGTGCTTATCCCATTATGGGGGTTGGGGGAATTTGATAGAAAAGAGTGGGGGGTTTCTACTACAGGTGATCTGTCCCCTCTGGGACCGCAGGCTCACGTTACCCTGCTGGAGAGAGTACCTCACAGCCTACATCTCTCACCGTCTCTCCCACCGTGCCCTTTTAAAGCAGTCCATCATCTGCTCCTCTTCTGTCTCCATCTGTTGTTGTGCAGCTTGCAGAGTCCAAATTGCAAACTGGGAGTAACATTTTCCCATAATTGCCTTTAAAAAAATAAATGGTATAACCAAAAAGCTTAGGACCTAGAAATTGACTTTTGCTTTTACACAGGAGACAAACAGCAGTCTTCTGGGTGAAAGTCCTGTGTGAGTCGTCCCCCTCCTTGTGTGGATTTTGTAGCTCTTAATGCTACGTCACTGGGCTACTTCTAAGACAGTCAGCAGTAAAAAGACGTAGTATAAAGAGCAAAGATACTTAAATTTGCAAACAACGAATGAGAACAATAAGTATTAATTTCTACTTTGATAATACATCTAGTTCATCATGAATGCTGATGTCCTGTTCTATATTTCTTCAACTTCAACTAACTTTATTGATCTTTTATGTGTTTTTAAATACTGTAGTTCATCACATTGAGGCCTTATCCTCTATCTCGGGATACTACAGAAAAATACCAAGAAAACCCTTTCTCTTAAGTTTAGGCCTGGCTCTGATCTCTCTCTCTCTCTCTCTCTCTCTCTCTCTCTCTCTCTCTCTCTCTCTCTCTCTCTCAACCATGAACAGTGGATAGCAGTTCATCATGTGCACACCATATTGGATAAGTAGATAATACAAATCATCTGGACTACTTGTTTTTGTTTTATTTGCTCGTTTGCTTGTGGTCATACACCACTTACACACTATAAAAGCATATTTATGAATGGTCTCAGATGGAGCCTATTTTAAGGAATATCTTGATGTCTTTAAGTGCAGTATTTATCTTTCTTTTTTTCAACCACAGGCTTGTGGAAACACAAATCTCCCAAATTGCTTGCCTTTATGGATAATATCCCCTTAATATCTTCATCATAACGACATGAGCATCATTGGCAGGATATTCCCATGCACAAGGAAGTGTCTCGTCTATTCAATTTAGATTCTAACAGGCACTTTTTTTTTTAGCCCAAGGCAGCCTGCTCTGGCCCGTTTGGTGACAAGCAACAGATTGCTGATAGATGGTTCCTGTCCGTGGCTGTAAATCGGCCTCTTGTTGGAGCGTTAACCCCTGTAACCCTGCTTTTCTATAATGGCAGTCTCCCCTCACACAGCCTAGGGCAGCCGAGTAACTTTTCCCAGAAATCTGATGAGCAGGTGGTAGCGGTCCAGTTGGGAAGCGGACGGACTTGCTCGCCTCGAAAAAATTGTCCCCATTGCTATGTATGATTGCGTGGGTGAGAATTTGGTTCCCAGTAGAAAAAAAGTCAACTCCCATCCATCGGACATCTGTACCGCCAGCTGGAGGCAGCTTCCTGTGATTATAGAAATCAGTCAGGACAGCAAGATTTGACAGATGAAAAAAAAAGTAATCTTAGCATAGCACATCAGCTCAGAGGTCAACCAAGAAGACATGGGCAACATAATTAGGTCGCTGTTGAATGTGTTCTTTGTGCCGCGACTATGTCCTGTTGTAGTCATTATTCAGAATTAACCAGAAGGGAAATGCATCATGTAAAAGCTCCATTTACGATAACCTTCACATACATTCACGTGCATTCATACCCACAGAGCATTAGGGAGTAGTTATCCTCCTCCTGACCTTCTGCAGACACAGCTGTTTCTCCTCTCCTGACTGGGACAAGTTTTTTATTAATGTGCTGAAACTAAGTAACCAGATAATATGGATCTCTGTAGCCCTGCTCGCAGACTGATTTATCTCCCTGCTCGCAGCTTTTGTGTGTGGGCGTTTGTACTGTGCATGTCTGAACTGTATTTCATATATGAATTCATGCCTTTTGTATACACAGATGCAGTGGGGAGCCTTCAGTGTTGCCTGAGAGGAATTAGTGACATACCTCCACAAACATACATTTGTTTGACAAGGAAAGGAGTGGACATAACATTTCGAGACACCCAATCTGCACTTACGAACTGTTCTTTGTGTGGTATCGCTATAATTTGATCTGTGTCTGGAAATAATGTGGTCATTTTCATAGTATGGGATTTTCTGGCAAGTTTGAGTGGTCGCTACAGTGTGCACATTTAACTAAATGTGTTTCCATGATCCATGTTTTTGCTGTGCATTGCACAAGGCCAAGACACTGAAACCTTTCACAAAAAGCATGTATAATTGACTTGTAGGATTACCACTTGATCGACAACCTCTGGGAACCACTCTCGATCAGTGTGTGTGTGTGTGTGTGTGTGTGTGTGTGTGTCCTTGGACCATAATTCAGCCATGGACTCTGCAGAATCACTGTGACACCATCAGATGAGAATGTAGAGCTCGCACATGTGTACATACATTATGCATGTGTTGCGTTTGGCTGGAATATTGGCATTTTTGAGTCCTGGCAAAATGTTTTGAGTTGGTGATAAGAACGTGTACAGTATACGTATGCGCATTTTCTGTCAATGAAGTGGAAATGTTCTATCAACTGCTGCGTTGAAAATGTGGATCGCCGGCATCCAACATGCAGCTGTGCTTTAAGAGAGCTAGAAAGAGAGAATGATTTACTGCACACACACAGAAGGGAGGTGGGCGCTCTGTTTTTCCGACACAGTGAGAGGTATGTAGAGAGGAAAGAGGGAGCGGACACTTCAGAGATGTAACGTTGGAAAGAGATGGGACCGTGTGCTCACAGAGAGATAACAGGAGAAGGCAAAGCCGATATTCATCAAATCTTTTTGATGTGATTTGACTGAAAGAGTAAGTGTACCCGTCAAAAAGTCAAAAGTGAATCATTGTTTTTCCTTGTTGTGTTCTCTGCTTAAGAGCTGCTTTCTACTGCAAACACACCATCATCCGTTTCTCCTTCAGCTTGTTATTCATAGACCTCTGTGCTGACTTCCTTGGCACCTGTCTCTTTCCCGTCTTGTCGCTCCGCTCCCTGAAATAGAACTCATGTCTCCAGAGGAAAAGTAAACACTGGCCCTGCCGTGGGATTACAGTCACACACGCACGCACACACACACACACACACACACACACACACACACACACACACACACACACACACACACACACACACACACACACACACACACACACACACACACACACACACACACACAGTTATCTCTTTCGTAATGTACTTTTTTTTTTTATGTACTTTTTTTCTGACCACACAGAGGGCAAGTCTGTGGTCTATCAGTAGCTAGGTAACGTTTTCCATAATATCACATTTTTACAGATATTCAGCTATGCTGTGCAATTCTATGAGAACCGCTTCTCATTATTCCATTTTGTGATAAATTGATTTAAATCAGCACAAAGTATGCTCATGCTCCATGTGTTAAACCCTGCCTTGCAGAAGGTTAAAGAAAGAGCTCTTAAAAGACTTCATATTGCCCCTTCACCTCGAGTTTATCTGATCAGCTGCTATTGGAAAATTACATTTGTGGAATTACTTGATGCACTGGGGCTTTAGTGGTTTCCCTTAAAACCAAGGGGGAAAAGAGGTGCAAGCAGTTATACAGGGGTCCATGAAGCCAATGCAACTTAGAATGGACCACGCAATGTCTCGGGGCAATGACAAGGACACGGCCTTCACTGAATAGGGCCGAAACAGCTGGTTTAATACATGTTTGTTTGTATGCTGAGGCAGGATGAGCCGCCCTTCTGAAGCGCACACTGCCAAGATCTGCTACAGCCTTGGACCACAAGTGCTACGCAGTCCAAGTTTGCACTATTCCCAATAAATCATTTTGCACCTCATTCACATGTCATTCGAGTTAAAAAAGTGTCTACCTTTTTAGGTTATGTTCTCTGCAAAAGACTCAAAACATAAATGTCAAACAATGAAATGTTCTGGAGAAAGAAACCCCTGAACTGAACACGGCATGATGAGTATATGTTTTTATCTACAAGGTAGACTTACATGATCATATAGGGGGAAGGACATGTGATTATGATGAGATATATGATGTATATAAAAAGGAGTTATACAAAAGTAATTTCAGTAAGTGTTCAGATTTTGCCAGACCAGCCTTCAGATCCCAGTAGCACAAGCGGTTCAGTGCTCCTGAAAAGTGCCAGCCTGCATGGTGTCCGAAGACTTAATCACTAAAAACACTCACACAGTGTGTGTGCGTGTCTGGTAGAGAGAAATCCTGTATTGTAGAAACAAGTGGGTGATAAAATCAGGTTTTCCATCGGGGTGATTGTTTATGTTAACAAGGTAACCTTTGCACTTGCTATGGTAAATGTCAAATCCCGTGAATATTTCAGTGGGTGTGTGTACAGTTTCATAAAACTGTAAAAATGAAGTGTACACAAGGAGTGTAGGGAGAACATAAATCAAACCCATGGGGGTGTAACGGTACACAGAAGACACGGTTTGGTTCTTAACTGGTTTTGGACTCACGGATTGATACCACGAGCAAAAAAAACAAAACAATGCATAAGGATTCCTTTATTTTCATTTATTTTGAGCAGACATTGTTGCTGGTGTCAAACAGAGACACAGTACTCTTGCTGAGGACTGAGGGAGCAATTTGCCCATTGACAACTTTGGTAAAACGTTACAATTTGAGTTCTAAAAATGTCAAACATTTCTGTATTATACTGTACGAACACTGAACAAACATTTTCGCAAAGGTTAAAAAAAAATCTCGCGCACACATGCACGCACTGTTGAATATGTTTTGATCTGTCTGGCGGGCTCAGCCCCCGGCCTCAGTTTACCGCTCTCACATACACACACAAACACTTTTCATTCAACAATCAGATTCCTGTTTTCTTGCCGCTCATTCAGAGAGTCTGGACAAGAATAACCTTGAAACAATGCACATGCATCGCACACACACATACACACACACACATACACACACACATACACACACGCGCACATGCACACTCACACCTGAAATAATCCCAGTATTTATGATTTTATCTTTTTTATCTCAACTTGATTTAGATGATGAAGCTTGTTTCAGAGTGGTGTTGTTTGTTTATGGTTAGTGGGCTTGTCTGCACATGTAATGTCTGTGTGTACAGTATACGCTTATGTGGGTGTTTTAGGTTTGATACGCAATGTGGGTTTAAAGTCGTACGTCATCCAGCATTTTGTGTGTGTTTGTGTGAGAGTGAGAGAGAGAGAGTTAGTGTGTGAAAATGCTTTGTACAAATGGCTTATTCACATTTGTTGCAGCAGTGGGAACCCGCCGTTACATTCTCACCATACCAGGTCCGCTTAGCCCAATGTAGTTTAACTGTGTGTGTGTGTGTGTGTGTGTGTGTGTGTGTGTGTGTGTGTGTGTGTGTGTGTGTGTGTGTGTGTGTGTGTGTGTGTGTGTGTGTGTGTGTGTGTGTGTGTTTATGTGTCCATATGTCCCATCTTTGTCTCACGACTTCTAGATTTACCACAGCACAGACAGCGGCTGACAGACATGATCAACATGCACACTGACTGAATCAGTTCGACTCACACACACACACACACACACACACACACACACACACACACACACACACACACACACACACACACACACACACACACACACACACACACACAGACACAGAGAGACTAGAAGACAAATGGACCTCGCTGACACACAGACAGAGATGTGGACAAGCTGCTTTTCCGTTTGAATGCTCAGCCAAACCGCAAGCCACAATTACACTTGTCCCTGTCTGTTTGACTGCAGCAGAGATAGAGCTGGGTATTCACTGTGCAGTGAGCTGCAGGATGATGATGTGAGACAGCAGGGGTGTGACACTGTTGGTTTCTATTTGCACGCTATTCTTTAAAAGTCATCATATGGTTTGACAATAAACAGGACAAGGAGGTTTTGTAACAGTATTTTTGTGTTTTTGTAAGAACTGAGATTCTGATACATGACACATTTTACAGCTACGTTATTTCATCACTTACTCGATGCAAGATTCATGCTTCATAGCCCAAAGTGCTCAAATTAAACTTTGAACATTACTTGAATGTTTGACGTTTTCCTTTTCCCCCCATGCATGACACATTGAGGAGGCTCTGTGGAATGTGTTGGGCAACATTTTTCACACACATGGTTTATAGTGCTGTTGACTCCTTCTGGCGTTTCCTGCAATTGATTGCAAACATCTTATCTTTTTACAGGAACATAACACAGGTGCAAATGAGTTTTGGATGGCTGCACAACATTTAAGAAAGTAATTTACAGAACTGGTGTCTCAAGCGGAATGAAGAGTATGTGAGCAAAAAGGGTCCAATAATTCATGCTGGATTTAGAAGATACTGCCTTGAATCTGGAAAATTAGTTGAGTACTTTATCTTCAAACCAATCGTCTTTAACATACTTTTTCCATTTTAGGTAGCCACAAAGCTGTTTAAAAAATATGCAGTCTCTGACATACCAAAGAATGATGAGGACATGATGTTAACTTGTTACTTGTTTCTGCGAGTTATTCGTCATTCTGATAATTAAAATGTCAAGATGTCTGCCAGTTTATTTCTACAATAATTGGATTATGTTACTACTTGATGATAGCCAATATTTCCACCGGCTGACATCTTGGCCGATGGAAGAATTACAATATGTGAATACACATTTATAAAAAAAACACATTTTCACAGTTTACAGATTGTAAAAGCTTCTTATTATGTGTCTCGAATGGAGTGAAAAGTCAGGAACTATTCTTCTCCCGTCGGCCCCTTTTCCGTCTTTCTCTTTTATTTCCTCTTGCTTTTTTTCAGGGTGTGTGACCTTTGACCCTGATGAGGTCATTTGTGGCAAATCGTCATCTTGTTTTCCTGGCTGCTGTCAACAGCCCCCCTGAATTTATGTTTTTCCATATCCCTTCTTTTCCTTCCAAGGGAAAAACGTTTTGAACTGTGGATTTTCAGGATGTAAAGTTTTCAGTTTGAAAACTCTCAGTAGACATTCAAGGATGAATCTCCATGTGTTTGTGTGTGTGTTGCTGTGTGTGGACACGTCCAGAGGGGATTTTTGACCACAGATGTAAAAGTAATTCCTGTGCTGTTTCTCTCCTCAAAACGTATTGCCTCTTTCTTTCTTTCTCTCTCTCTCCTCTCTCCTTCTTTTTCTCCCCATTTCACTCCCCGTTTGTTCCTTTTCTGTGCATATTTTCACCTCTCACATTTCCATTACCACCCCCACCTATTCACCATTTCTCACTTTTCTCTTATTATTTCCATTCTTACGTTCCTTCTTTTTCCTTAATTCTGTCTTTTTTTTCTTCTTCTTATGTCTCCCTATGGCCTACTTTCTACCCCCATCTCTGTTTTTACTCTTTCTTCTCTGCTCTCTGCTCTCTGCTCTCCAAGGCCTAGTATAAGTGTGTGTACCTGGCTGAGTATTTTATTGTGCTGTCAAGGGGTTGGGGACGACTAATTTCACCCATAAAAGCAGCTCGGAACGAGAGAAAAGGGGCGGCATATGGGGATTGGGGGAACATTTATTGGAATAGTTGTTTTTTTTAAAACTGTGAACAGCTATTATTTTCCCTCTCCTCTTTCTCTTTTCTTCCCATCCTGGCAGTAGAATATAGCTTTCGGCTCTATTATTTAAAATTGAACACACTCACACTTCTGCATGCACACAGACACCTTGACACATGCTTGTGTATTAATACTGTACAAAGATACATCAATACATGCAGGGATGCAAAGACTTGGCCTTTAAGTATTAATATGCATGCACACGCACACACACACACACACACACACACACACACACACACACACACACACACACACACACACACACACACACACACACACACACACACCACACAATCTTTAAGCGTGGTGGTTGTGGGCTGGTGTGTTTGTTTGTCTTACTGAGTGCTACCGCTACCACAGACCACAGTGTATTTAGCAAGGCTGTAGCCATTTTGTCTGACTGCGATTTGGCACACGGCCTCAACTCAACATAAGTGTGTGTGTGTGTGTGTGTGTGTGTGTGTGTGTGTGTGTGTGTGTGTGTGCGCGCGCGCGCACGCACATGTGTGTGTTCCATTAGACTGGTTCCCACAACATAGACCAGCCATAGGCTGAGCTCCCAAAGGAACTCCACACCCAAAAAACAAGCTGTTTAAATGGAACACAGTATTGTTAATTGTATCCGATACACCATGTCTTGATTTATATATGTGTCGCTTTAGTCCCATGAATCTGTCTCTATTCAAGGCTGCTACTGCTGATGAATGATGTTTTCTTTCTTTCTGCTACACACAAAGCTCCACTATGTCAGTATAAAAACTCAGATACTAGTTTACTTTAACATTGTTTTCAGTATTGTAACATTGAGGTTACACTATATTTCTGAAAAATATTGTAACATTCATAAGGGTTTCATTGCCATAGTTTGAAATGCACTTGTCAAATGTTGTAATTGATCATTTCCAAGTGGCCGGGTGAGCTAGACCTCCAAAATGTTAAACTGGTAAATGAGGACAAGCAGGAAAGTACTCAACTATGAAGTGGAATATGTGACAAAAGGTCAAGGCAACAATCAGCTCGAAGTAGATGTCCTCTCCAAGGTATGAATCTGGTCAAATCTAATCTCACAACCCCATTTGTTGGTGTCGTCCAAATCTGTTACAAATCACTCTTATACAAAATTTTATAATTTGCTGATCTCACTCAGTTATTTGGGCACAACACTGACTGGAATGTAAATCATTTGGTTACAGAAAAATAAAGGAAATCCTCCAAACACAACAGCATTTCCTCCTCCAAAGTGATGGCATTGCTGTCGGCAACATAAAAGACTCTTTGGGCCAAAATGTCCAGTTAGCATCAAGCAGAAGTCCCTTAATGTTAAGGCACTATTACAGCAGCATGAAATCACATCTATAAAAATCTGAAGAAAAATGTAAAAAGAACTCGATAACACACTTATGGGTTGTTGTTGTTTTATCGTGATCAAAAGAATCAGTTTACCCAAAATGTGTGCGCTTGCAGTTGCATCAGGAATCAAAAATAATGCCATCCAACCATTATATTTCTTTCTAAGGGTGTTTATATTTATCTAATGGACTGTTTGGAACAAACACGGCTCTGTGTACCTCCTACTATTGGAAACCATACGGATCCATAATGAAATGATTAGTGGGAGAGAGGAAGAAAGCCGTCGATGCCAGTGCACAGCGTGAACAGCCACCCAGAAGCACGAGTTTTCAATGAGAGTACATGCAGGCATCGGTGTGTGTTTGGGTGGCCAGGAGGTGGTTAAGGAGAAATACATTCTTTGTATCTAGGCGTATAAACAAGCACATGCACTTACTTTTCTGCAGGAGTATTTTGACTTTTGTGTAACTGATTAGTAACTTTATATTGTTGTGGTTCATGGGAATAACTTCCCAGTTCTCTGGCTGGTGCGTGATAGTTTGTGCAACGTGTGCAAATAAATAAATGAATGTACTGAATATGTGTTTGTTTATTTGTGCACAAATTGAAGCAGAATGTGCTTGTGTGTGTTTTGCTCTGTTTATGTGTTGCTGGTGTGCAGCTTCCAACAACTTTTCAGACTCATTCGGATGCAGAGAAGACACATGGCCCCTCAAAGCGTCCAGGGGTTCCTTTTGTGTTAATACTGTGGTAACAGTAGTGAATCGGTTCTCTGATTACATTTTTACCTCTTTCTATATATTTCTGGGAGAGAAATATATTTCTATAGAGAACTCTCTCTCTCTCTCTCTCTCTCTCTCTCTCTCTCTCTCTCTCTCTCTCTCTCTCTCTCTCTCTCTCTCTTTCTCTTACTTTGCTGTACTTTAAGAAACAAACACTGCCTTTGTCTGCTTATGGAAACCCTCTGTACAATAATACACTTTCTTTACTTACAAAGTATTTCTTTGAAGAATGGAAAGTAAAGCTTTATTTTATCCTACGGCACATTACTTTGAAGCCTGCAAGGGCTAAGCCCACAGTTTCTGTGTGTGTGTGTGTGTGTGTGTGTGTGTGTGTGTGTGTGTGTGTGTGTGTGTGTGTGTGTGTGTGTGTGTGTGTGTGTGTGTGTGTGCGCGCGTGTGTGTGTGGGGGTGGAGGTGAAAGAGGATATCTTTTGCTGCATAGAGGTTTCAGGAAATGCCGCTATAGGAGCCTGATGTAGCTGTAGGGGTTTACTTAGTGCACACACACACACACACACACACACACACACACACACACACACACACACACACACACACACACACACACACACACACACACACACACACACACACACAGTTTGACGGGCCAGTGTTTTATAGTCACCAGTTGGCTGAAGTTCTTTTTCCTTTACATATGCCACTTGTGTGTGTGTGTGTGTGTGTGTGTGTGTGTGTGTGTGTGTGTGTGTGTGTGTGTGTGTGTGTGTGTGTGTGTGTGTGTGTGTGTGTGTGTGCCTGCCTATGAGGTAATTAGAAGCAATTAGCTGTGGCATTGCGTAGCTTGTTAGGGGCCTGCTGATGGATTGGAAACATCCAGGCAAACACACTTCTTCAGATACATCTTCCTCTCTGTAACAATCACTCGCTGTGCTCACAGACAAGTATGCATGGGTGAGTTTGGATAAAAGTGCGCCTCATTTAGGTGTCTTTGTATGGCTGCTGGTGTGTGTGTGTGTGTGTGTGTGTGTGTGTGTGTGTGTGTGTGTGTGTGTGTGTGTGTGTGTGTGTGTGTTCACTTTTGTGTGGCCATAAGTGGATTTGATTTCAAAGGTATGTCTTAGGCCCATTTGAATCATTAAGTGTGATTAGTGGAGAGGGAAGGAGGCCTCCTACCTTCTCTTTACCCACAGAGAGAAAATGTGCTGTACTACCAGCTGTGCCTCGGCCAAAAAATTGAAACAACTCTCTCTCCCGCTCTCTCTCTCTCTCTCTCTCTCTCTCTCTCTCTCTCTCTCTCTCTCTCTCTCTCTCTCATGCTCTCTCTTTTTTGGGCTTTCTGTCTCTTGTTTCTGTCTTTTTCTCTTTAAATTTCCCTTGGTGTGTCAACACTAAAGCAGACACATTTCAAATGTTTCTGTCTACACATAATGTTTATGTGTATTATGATAATGTTGTATTCATTATAGTTTTGTGTTTCACACTGAAGTGTGTTCAGTGATCTCTGGGCTCTGAGACCGGCAATCACGATTATTTATTGCAGAAACCGAGACATTATGTCAAAACCAGTGCAATGTATGATTGACTACTGTCTATTCAAGCACACATCACAGAGAGAGGCAGGCAAATAGAGAGTTAGGTCTGTGTAGTGCTGAAAATCGTAATAATGTTATTCATGTTATCAAAAAAAGTCCAGTAAAAGAAGCAACCCCTCGATTCTTCGGCATAGATTCATGGTACTTTCTCTCTGTGATTGACATTCTAAATGTCACTTGTTGCATATCCACCCATGATGATGGAATCATGTTTTAACAATGTGGTAGTTATGCTGCATGTTTTTGTTGCTCCCCCCGAGTTGTACTGACTTTCCCTTCTCAGTCTCACCTCAGTACGTTGCCATAAATCTACAGGCTGGGAAGCTGTCCAGCTGGCTCTCCCTTCTTCGCTAGATGGAATGGGTTATTTGTTCCATAATGACCCACTGAGACCTTCTTCTGTCTCTCTTTATCTTTGTCTTTTTGTCACTCACCCAGACTATTCAATGAACACATGTCCTACCTTTTTGTCTTTACACTCATCTTCTACATCATTTTTCACGAAAAGCATGTCTGCAACTGCATGCTTTCATATTACAAGGTGTATACAAACATGCATATACACACACACACACACACACACACACACACACACACACACACACACACACACACACACACACACACACACACACACACACACACACACACACACACACACACAACCACAACACACAGAAACACAACAACTACACATGCACACACAAACTCTACTACCAAAC
Organism: Myoxocephalus aenaeus; assembly: GCA_038501785.1. Lineage (NCBI taxonomy): Eukaryota > Metazoa > Chordata > Actinopteri > Perciformes > Cottidae > Myoxocephalus > Myoxocephalus aenaeus. The sequence goes on along the minus strand of JBAMJR010000180.1, from coordinate 287,367 downwards.
TCTGCCAGCTCTCTACCAGGAGAGCAATTACATCCAACATTGTTTTAAGTGGAAAAGTATCATCACAAACAGAAAGTAAGCATGACTGCCAGCCCTACCGCCATCCCACCATCTGCTCGTACACGCTGTGTGTGTCTACTTGTATAGTTGTGTCATGCGGGTTTCTTGTTCTCACCTTAGGAGCCAAAGGGAACATTACAGGGCCGATCAAACCCTGCAGGTATTTGGCTCGGGGACTACATCTCCAGTTTTTCACTCTAACGTATTCAAGGCTTAATATTCTCTCGTTGCTTCTCTGTAGTAGATTTGAGGTTGTTGTAATTCTTGTTTGATGTGTGTTGTCGATGTCTTTTCCACTTGCATCTGCTAAAATGTACTTTCTAGGGGGCCAAGCACTGGCTGGCTCCTTTATTCATTTATTTCTCTCTTTGTTTGTTTTGTTTCATATTCTTTCTCTCTGACATATCTCTTTAGGCTCTTTCTTTTGTTACATATAAATGTAAAATAGTTGTTTTCACAGGATGGTGAATTTCATCCAGCTCATTTGGCGACATTATTAAGTTGGCGTCTTTTAGATGCTTAAAAAAATGATATACAAATGCATTACGTCAGATGTTGAAAATTCAAAACATTCAAATTAGATGATTCGTTCTCTGCATAGCTTTCCATCATCATATTTAAACCTAAACATAAGTTGTAATAAGTTGAGTCCGAGTATGATCTATTCCTGTGTTACAAAGGAGCAGGTTGCAAAGTGAAGGAGCTTACACCGAATGCACCCCTTGTTTTTCTTCCTCCTCTTCCTCCCGTTCTTCCTCCCCCTCTCGTGTCAGACTCTACTTCTTTTCCTCTCTTGCCTTTTCCCTCCTGTGTGTTGTCTCACTGCCGGGTGTTTGTTTTAGGTAACAGTCATCTCTTCTCAGCGCTTATCCCACACCACACACCACAAGTAATAGTTGTTTTAAGACGCTATCTGGGTGCACTTAGGCCTGTGTGTGTCCGCAGTGTCTGTGTGCATGCATGTTTTTTGGCTATGGAAGTGCGTGTGTTTATGTGTCAACAGCCGCAGAATTGCACTCCCAAATTAGTCTGTGGTTTGTCTCAGCTTCGGAAAATAGCTTTCTTAAGCAGCTGAAAGATGTGGTGGAATGGTGAAGATTGTGTGCGTGTGTGTGTGTGTGTGTGTGTGTGTGTGTGTGTGTGTGTGTGTGTGTGTGTGTGTGTGTGTGTGTGTGTGTGTGTGTGTGTGGGTGTGTGTGTGTGTGTGTGTGTGTGTTTCCCTGCTAACCTTCTATGTGAACTTGATCCTAAACTTGTGTAAAACTGTGAACACTGAGAAATCAGGCAAGCAATGAGGTCATACTATGCTTTGGGCCAAATTCTCCTATCAATTACACACACACACACACACTCTCTCTGTCTTTTTTCACCATGCTGTTTGATTCATCTTATTTGATCTTCAACGTTTATTGTTTTGGGATTTTGACAGATCTTTTTTTTTTTTTTTTTAATAAAACAGATTTGTTAAACTTTGAATACATTTTCAACTGGATTTTATTTCCCCATGCATTCAGACTTTCTATGTTTTGTGCTGCATGAGAACATTCTTTTTAACAGTTTACAGTAAACAGGGTATTTTTCCTGTAATGGCAGCTCACAGTATACTTTTGGCAATGAGTAATAGAGGGAACATACGGAGAAGATGCTTATGACCAGATAAAACGGCACCAGAACCCCTAAAAATAAAACAGAAATCATGTTTTTAAAGATCCAATTGTCAACCAGATTCTTACATAATGATTGAACAGATGTTTGCCTGGTTTTTAATATAAAAAAAAACACTGATAAATCACCATCATTTTATAAATACAAGATAAAAACAATGGGCCTGATTATCTTTCATCCAGAAATACTGCAAAGCTCCTATCATTCTGTGAATGTGTGAGGCATTTATTAAGGAGTGAGAGTGATTTGTATCTGTCAACAAGAGCAACTTTGTTTGTTTATCCATAAAGAGGAAAAAAACAAAAGAGGGGTGGTGGAAAAAACAGAGTTTTATTGCATGTTAACCAAGTCCAAACAGATTTCTGCATTTTACAGCCCAGTAATGAAGGAGCAGCGCTGCTTATCCTGCTGTGTGGCTTGTTTGTGTGTGCATGAGAGAAAAACAGGGATTGTAGAGCAATGGCACTGTTACAGCTCGAGATGAAGCACGGGCATGGGCTTAAGGATTGTGTGTGTGTGTGTGTGTGTGTGTGTGTGTGTGTGTGTGTGTGTGTGTGTGAACATGTGTTCCAGTAGTATCTCATGGCTGCTTCATCTGGTCTTCATTTGGCTATAAATGTTTGGCTGCTTCTGTAGATTACTGTCTGCCTGCCTGCCTCTGTGTGTGTGTGTGTGTGTGTGTGTGTGTGTGTGTGTGTGTGTGTGTGTGTGTGTGTGTGTGTGTGTGTGTGTGTGTGTGTGTGTGTGTGAAAGAGAGAGAGAGTGTGTCTTTAAGAAAAAGAGAGAACATGAATGTGCAATTTCTGCTCATCAGCATTAATATGCAAAATATATTAAGAGTTATCACAACTGGCTCACCTTTACAGGTACTCGCCCCTGCGCCATCTGAGATCATGAGGTTGTCTAAAAAAAACTCATGTCGCTTGCCAGTGCTGCACCTGTCTGCACTTAAGTGTCCCTGTACTCATTGTCAACTTGAAAGTGATCAGCCTCATTGCCAGAATCCCAAAGAAGGTTTATCAATCAGCTAAACGTCACCAAGGAATTTCATGTTCCATGCCACCATCAGTGACTTTAATAGTTTTCTCCTGAGCCTTTCACAATATTTATACTTCTACAGAATGCCATTTGGCCCCTGGGTTGATTTTCCTCCGGCCTTCTGGAGGCAGTTGTTGCCTTCCTGCCAGCTTGGTTCCTCTTCTGTGAAAAAGATAGTTGGTTCATCTGATTTGTGAGTTTCTCCATCTCCTCAAGGCTATCCTCCCTTCTAGGTACCTGTGGACTTGATGAAGGTGCTCCTCTACTTAACCTTAACTGCTCTTAACCCCCCAGATCTTTTGTCGCCCAGGAGTTTCAACAGATATTTGAATGGCTTCTTGGTGAAGGCCAGTACACGACACTGGCTTTTTCCGGGCATCTCCTGTGCAGGTGTTCTACCAAGGTTGTCTTGTATGCTGAACATCTTTACCTTGTCTCATTTGATTAATCAGCAATACCGTTCCTGCCCCCCTCTTCATCAAATGCCTGGAGATTCCATCTCAATCCTCCAGATTGACCCCTCTTGTCTTTGCATAGCTTCCCACATCTGCAGACCCAGGATAAATCCATTAGCTGTTCCCAGTTCTGAGTTGAGTGGCTTCTGCTGCTTTTCAAATGGACACCTGCCTTCTGAGATGTTTTGGCGATTCAAGCCCATGACATCTCTGGGGAGCTCCACGGTAGAATCAGCATCCTGGTACTACACCTGCTGTCCATCACTCAACTCTGTGCTGTTGTTGTTAGCCCATTACCAGGCTGGCTCTGCCTCTACTCATTCTGCTTCATCCAGATCCACCAGGATGGTGCCTCTGCCTGCTTGATGAAGTTATTAATTATATAGATCTATATGTTTGACACAAGGCCACAAAGGTAGCTACAATTCACTCCCTGCTCCTGATTTAACAAACCTCTCGTCTGATGTGTATGTCCATGTTAATGTGGTAGAGGTTGAAAATACTTGGAACACGGTGTACATATGCATGGTTTAGGCCTTTGGACAAGCCATAAACTCACAATAACAGTTCTGGGGGTAAGCAGAAACAAGCTGTAAACTGGACATTGACTTATCATTACTTTTTAAGCGAATATATTCACTCCCCTTTTAGTTTAGCCTTTGGTCTCCACCAACTCTAGATAGAAATATGGCTCTAATTACTAAATCCTTCACTTGGGTCACTGGCTACTTACTAGCGTACAGTTAGTTTTTCACTGAAAACAGATGCCTTCTGCAGCCGATACTGTTATTTGGTTCCCTTGGACATGCTCACAAACTGACTGTTGTGATTTACAGGCTTACGAAAAAAGCTCGGCAGCTGGCCAACTTTAATTCCATCTCAGTTGCTATGTGGCACAGGCTGTGTTTCTCTACTACTAGCATTTGAAATGTGTGTATTATGTGTGTGTGTCTGAATATTTCATGGGGTGTGTAGGAAGTTTGGGTGCACTCATTTCTATTTCACCTCTACACAGATGCAAACCCACACACACACACACACACACACACACACACACACACACACACACACACACACACACACACACACACACACACACACACACACACACACACACACACACACACACACACACTTGCAGAACAGAGGACTGGTTCTCAGGCTCTGTAGTAATTTGGGGTCAGAGTTTGGGCCCCTCGTCAATCAGCGGGTCATTAGAGCTCTTTAATGACCCCCTCCTCCTCCGTCTCCTCTTCTCCTTCATTCCCTTCCACCCTCTTCCTCATCTTTTTGTATCCCTAACTGCATGATATCCTACAAACCTTCTTGTCTTCCACAACTCATCCTCCTAGTCTCCAGTTCCCCATTTGATTAATCTCTTATTGTATTCTTCATCTTCTCTCTAAGAGTTAATTCACATATCACCTCTCCCGCGTTGTACCCATAGCGCTCTTTTCCTCCCTACTTGTTTTTTCTCCGCCCCCTGTTCCCATATCTCTTCCAGGGGAAAGGATCTGGCTCAGGTTGTAGGTCTGCACTATTTCACATGTCCAGGCGTTCAATTCTCTGCATTCCCTCAGATAACAAAAAACCCTAGTCTTTTTATCCCTCTGAGCTTCTCTGTTTTTCTTCCGTCCTTCTGACTTCCTCTCTCTCTCACTCTCTCTCTCTCTCTCTCTCTCTCTGTCTCTTTCTCTCTCTGGTGCATGCTGGGAGTGAGCGTGTGTGAGTGAGTGTGAGTGAGTCGCTGAGTGAGTCGCTGAGTGAGCGGTTCTTTTGATTAATTTTTTCCCCTTAGTTATATATATTAATTTAATGTGGTTTATTGGGTGGGTTTCACCTTAGTTTCGTTGTGTTTTGGGGTAGTTTGGGTTTTTCTTTGGGTGTTTCTGTTCTCCTGCCGGCGTCTCCAGACGCCATGGTGAATGGAGACACTTTGTCCCACCTCACGAGGAAGCACGGCATTAAGGTCGCCGTGGACCACTCGTGTAGCGTGGAGGACATCGGGCTGGCTGTGGGGGAGAAGGTCAGGTCTGGCGCGGCGTCTGGGCGGCCGTGAAGCTCCGGCTGTCAGCTTGAGCAGCAGCCAGCAGCAGAGGATGTACACTGCTGAAAGAATACAAAAGTTGAACGAAAGGCAAGAAGGGAGTGAAGGTGGCGGATTCTTTTCCTGATTTAGGGTTATTCTACGCCTCAGCCAGACACCACATGAGCCGTAGGGAGGAGTCCGGCTTTACTGACCAGGAGGGGTTCAGATTAAAGAAACTTGTGCCTAAAGTTAAGAGAGCAATGAACAAGGACAATGGCGAAAGCTCCAATGTGTGTTTTAATTAATTTATTGGTTTTTATTTTTGTTTTAAATCTCTTACTCGCAATGAATACTTTTAGAGTGGGGAGTTTGAACGTGAATGGAGCCAGAGATGTTAAGAAGAGAACATCTATCTATGAATTTAACAGGATGAAACGTATAGATGTTCTCTTCTTACAGGAAACGCATAGCGACAGCACCAACGAGGCCGACTGGAGGAGAGAGTGGGAAGGGGAAGTCCTCCTGAGTCACAACACAAACCTCAGTGCAGGAGTGGGCTTCCTCTTCTCCAGGTCTTTTACCCCGGTTTCACTGGAGGTCGAACACATCATCGACGGGAGGTTGTTTTTAATCAAAGCACGGTTCGACCTTTTTACGGCAGTTTTTATCAATGTGTATGCTCCAGCAACCGGTGCAGACAGGAAGCGTTTTTTGCAAAAAAATAATGATGTTTTAAATGGCTGTGCCTCGGAGGATTTTTTATTCTTGGGTGGGGATTTTAACTGTACAGAAAATGATTTAAAAGACCGTAATCACACAGAGCCACATCCAGCTTCCCAGCAGGTTCTGAGGCAGCTATGGCCTGGTGGATGTGTGGAGAAGGATGCACGCTGACTGCCGACAGTACACATGGTCCCACTTTAGGGAGGGTAGGATCTCCTCAGCCAGGTTAGACCGTATTTATGTTTTTAAGCACCATTTTAATATTTTTAAAATGTGCAACATTGTTCCTGCCGGTTTTACTGATCATTCTTTGCTTTTATGTAATGTTTTTATTGGAAATATTTTACCCAGAAGTGCATATTGGCATTTTAATTCAGTTTTAACCTTTGACAAGTATTTTAGAGAGGTCCTTATTTATTTCTGGGATGGTTTTTAGGCTGAGGAAGAGTGATTTTAGTAGTCTTAGGCAGTGGTGGGACCATGGTAAGATTGAAATTAGGCTCCTTTGCCAACAGCACACTTTCAACGTTACCCGAGACATCACCAGATCTATGAAGGACCTGGAGACTGATATAGTGGATCTAGAAAGTTTAAGCGAGTCCACAGGAGATCGAGGACATATTGAAGTCCTCAAGGAAAAAAAAATGGCTCTGGCCGACCTGTTAGATGTAAAAGTTCAGGGTGCACTGGTCAGGTCTTGATTCCAAACCATCGCGGAGATGGACACTCCCTCTAGTTTCTTTGGAGAGGAAGCGTGGGCAGGGGCGGGTGATCCACTCACTGTTGGCAGACTCAGGGCAGCCAGTTGTGGAACCAAGCCAGATCAGAACGCGAGCTGTGGGCTTTTACTCCTCCCTGTATACGAGTGAGTACAGGGAGGAGGAAGCGTTGATGGAGGAGTTCTGTGGGGAGCTACCTCAGGTCTCTGAGGGGAGCAACAAAGAGCTTGATGAGCCCATAAGCCTGCAGGAGCTGAAGGCTGCCTTACAAGGGATGCAGGGACGGCGTGCTCCTGGCATCGATGGCCTCTCTGCCGAATTTTATAAGGCTTTCTGGGACATTTTCTCAAGTGACATACTTGATGTTTTAAATGAGAGTCTGGCCTCTGGTTCCATGCCGATGTCCTGCCGGAGAGCGGTGATTACACTGCTGCCAAAAAAGGGGAACCTGCAGGACATCGGAAACTGGCGCCCTGTGTCTCTACTGTGTGTGGATTACAAGCTTCTGTCCAAGGTCTTTGCCTCCAGGCTGAGGGGAGCTATGGAGCAGGTCCTCCATCGGGACCAGACCTACTGTGTGCCCGGCAGGTCCATGGTAGACAATGTCTACCTCATTCGTGACGTTTTGGAGGTCTCCAGCTCTTTGGGTATTGACACTGGTCTGATTTCTCTAGATCAGGAAAAGGCTTTTGACCGCGTTGAACACAGCTTCCTCTGGAAAGTTATGGGGAAGTTTGGGTTCAGCGCTGGTTTCATAGCTAAGATCAAAGTGTTGTACAGTGAGGTTGAGAGTGTGCTGAAGATCAACGGCAGTCTGTGTGCTCCTTTTAGAGTGTATAGAGGGGTCCGGCAGGGTTGTGCTCTGTCCGGGATGCTCTATGCGCTTTCCCTGGAGCCCCTCCTCATCAAGATACGCTCTGGCCTGAAAGGGCTGGTTTTACCTGGTTTTAGTAGGAACATGATTTTATCGGCCTATGCCGACGATATTGTTGTTTTTATTAAGGACCAGAGGGATGCAGACCTTTTAATTAACATTGTGGAGAGTTTTAGCAGGACATCAGCAGCGAGGGTGAACTGGAGAAAAAGTGAACCCCTCACTGTCGGTGAATGGCGTGACGGCCTCCCAGTTCTTCCCCAGAACCTCGTGTGGCGGAAAGATGGGTTCAAGTACTGTGATGGGGAAAAATGCATATGCTGTCTGTTTTAAAGAATCATTCACTGTTAAACCTGTGGGTTAAATACTGATGTATGTTCAGATTAATGAGTAACATAAGTAAAGATGGAGGGACTGATAACATGGGTTGTTAGGCTTAGGGGCCTAGTCTGATTCTGACCAGTTGATAAGAACGCTGAAGTGCACAGTCATTCTTCTAACTGCATGGTTTGATGTATGTGGGGACAGGGGATTGGTTGAACGTATAGTTTCGATCAGGTCAAAGTATGCACAGTTAATGTATAACACGTGTTTGAGCTAGTGAGAACCAATGAGAGATGAGATGGGAAGGAAGGGATGATCGTTTTTAAAAAGTATATAACTGACTGTCGAATTGATGATTTTGTGGAAACCCTGACAGACATTGACGATTCTTGGCTGTTGGGATTTCTTCCTGCTTGCAAGCATTTAATAAATTGACAGAGGCATTTTGTCTTGTCCAGAGGAACTCTGTTTGTTTGTCCTATCTGATTGACACCTTTGAACTCTCCTCCCGAGACATAGAATTACTTTTTCCACGACAGTACCTGGGGATGCATCTCGGACAAGGGAACATAGTCCAGAAGAACTGGGAGGGCGTCACAGAGAAGATTGAGGGAAAGCTTTCCAAGTGGAAGTGGCTGCTCCCTCATATGTCTTTTAAAGGTAGAGTACTGGTTTTAAACAATCTTATAGCATCCCAGCTGTGGCACCGTTTAACCTGCCTGGACCCTCCCTCAGGTTTTCTGGCCCACATACAAAGGAGGATGGTGGATTTCTTTTGGGAGGGTCTACACTGGGTGCCACAGGGGGTGCTGTTTTTAGCCAGAGAGGAGGGGGGACAGGGCCTCGTCCACCTGGCCAGCCGGACGGCCACTTTTAGACTCCAGTTTATACAGAAGTACCTTACAAGTCCGGAGGGTTTAGTGTGGAGAGATGTGGCTAGCTGCATTCTCAGACGTACAAATAACCTGGGGCTGGATACTGCTCTGTTTTTAGTCGATTCTAGTGTTTTAAAGTTAAGTGGGCTGCCTCCGTTTTATCAGGGTGTTTTTAAGTGTTGGGCCCTTTTTACTCATAAAAGGTGCCCACAGTCTAACTCTCTGTACTGGTTGCTGAGAGAGCCATTGATTTACAGAGCCAAGCTGGACATTGGTAGCAGTACCACCCCTGGCCTGACGGGAGCGCTGCTGAAATCACGAGCCCTGTGCCTGCAGCAGCTGGTGGATGCAGTGGGGCCGACGCTGAGCGATGCCCCGGCCCTGGGCTCTCTGCTGGGTCTGCATTCTGTCCGGGTGGCGAGGAGGCTCCTGGAGCTGTGGAGACAGAGGCTGACCTGGAAGGAGAGGAGCCTCCTCAGAAACTACAGCCAAAGAGAAGTTGAGCCGGACCCTGCAGACCCTTTCCCTGAGGTCCTCCTGAGCCTGGGGCTAGGGGAACTCACCGACCCCTGCTTGCTACAACACGCCCAGAAGATTTGACATTGCATAAAGCAGACAAGAAGACACAGATTTTAACTGTGTGAAAGTTTTAAACTGGTCTGGGCTGTGCAACCGACGCCCCACTGTGTGGTCAGACAGACTGGGACAAAATGGACCTGGCCCACAGTGGAAGATTTTATACAAACCTCCCCTGAAGAAACGGACTGCCGACCTCCAGTGGAGGATTTTACACGGTGCTGTCGCTTCAAATGCTTTTATTTCTGTTATTAACCCTTCTGTCCTGAGCCAGTGCCCCTTCTGTGACCTCCGGGAGACTATCTACCATGTTTTTACTGAGTGCAAGAGACTTGCAAGTCTCTTCACTCTTTTAACATTGGTTTTTAGTCTTTTTAATGTGGTTTTTACTGAAACGGTTTTTATCATTGGAGCTGCCTACAAGAAGATAGAGAAAGAAAAGTGGCAGCTCCTGAATTACCTTTCAGGAGAGGCAAAAATGTCGATTTATTTAAGCAGAAAAGCCAGAGTGGAGAACAGAGAGGGGCAGGAGGCCAGGGCAATCTGGCTGCGTAATATCAGGGCCAGACTCTGGCTAGAGTTCCGTTTTTATAGGCACATAGGAGACTTGGACGCTTTTAAGCAACGTTGGTGTTTTAATGATATTATTTGTTCTGTTGCTGACGAGGAATTGGTGTTTGCACAAGTTTTTGCCAGATGAATTATGTGTGTTTTTCTTTTTTAACAAAACAACCTGTGATTTTAACGCATTAGCACTTTACTTGTGGACATTGGAAAAATTATAAACATGTAAATAAAGTGTTTTTGAAAAATCAAAATATTTCTCTCTCTGTCTCTCTGTCTCTCTTTCTCTGTCTCTCTTCTCTTCCTGTCTTTCACTTCTCCCTACTCCTTTTTTAAGTCCCCCCTCATTTCTTTCCCTCACAACCTCTCCCTCCTTCTCTTCCTCCATGCCTTACTCAGTCATTCCTCATTGACAATGACTGATTTGTCAGCAGATCAGATCTATCCATTATGTATGTGTCAAACTGAGAGCTCTTAATCTTTTTCAAATGACATTGCACACCAAGTGACCTCCGAAAACTAAAATGTTCAATTTAGCATCAATTTGTAATGGACACACAATAATCAGATTTTGTGTCTTGTTTTTTTCTATTCTTGGATTAACCAATTTTAAATCATTCTAGTTTTTGACCTTAAGAAAACTGTGCGGCATGGAAAACACGTTGCCTTAACTTGTTAGCATTTGTTTTTGGTCCAGCTTTCCGAGCTGCTGCTGGTTATCTCAAATTGACTCTTTTGTCTCTGTTTCCAAAGTATCACAGATAATTAAGTTTATATTTAATAATTTTGCCCCTCACAAATTACATCCAATACCCCGCACATTAAATGCTAAATGGGTTAAAGTTACAACATAAAATTGTATGTATGTATGTATGTATGTATGTATGTGACAATACAATTTAAATGTATGTCTTTATGTTGCAAGGCAGAAAGTAAGGGTTTGGAGGGCGAGGTGCTAGATGGACATGCATTGCCTCTGCTTTCATTAGGGCGACTGGGAGATCATGATCTTAGCCTGATCTCCCACGTGTGCTAGTGGCCTGATCCAAACAGTATTTAACCGTAGATTATTTTCCAGAGCCACATTCTTTCCATATCCTTAAAAATACAGTTACCATGCTTCGATATATAAAAAGTTGCTGTTTTGCAGAATATCAACATTCCTGATGGTTGGCTGCTAAGTTTTAACAGTCTTCTCGACTTGATGTGCAATAAATGGGCTATTTTTGCCCGGGTCTGACCTTCAAGGCAGTACAATTATGATTTGAGCCATAGCTGAAGAAGACAGGATCTACATGGAAGCCAATATAAATACATGTATGGGAATCGCATTTCAGGGCACATTTAGCATGTAATAGACTTCAGTAAACCGCAATAATTTAGGCAATTAAGCATCAAGTTTGTCTTCTGGTATGGCGAGTAAGGCGGTCTGAACAATATTTTCAGTGTTACCAACTGTGTATCCATGGCTTGAAACATATTTATGATAATATAAATCAGTTTGCACCGAGGCCTGTACAGGCTGGATTATGTATTAATGTTTTATTTTCCTTATATGGCTGTTGCAGCCTCCAAATTAACCCTGTCTCAACAATTATAAAGATGGAGTACAATACAAAAAAAAGAGTTAGTGTGTGTCCATATGCTTGCTGAATAAGCACCGTTTGTATTCTAAAAGCCCCCTCCCGTTTCCACGGCATGTGGAAGTAATATCAGCACAAATGTGTTCCTCATTAAAGCAGCAGCACGTATGAACATGGTCAGGATACACAGACAAATTAGCCCATTTCCCCCAACACGCACGTGTACACTTAAACACACACTCTTTCGTGCATGCATATACACATTCATGCATGAACACCAAAACACATGTCATGTCTTCATGAGTACATGTCTGCTCAATACACACACTGCAAAAAAAAGCTGAATAATCACCATTTTAGCTTTGTGTTACTTGTGTTCTGTGTTTCGTTTTACCAGACAAATCAATGACGCTAGGCTGCAGCAATGTGTGACTGAATGTGAAGGAATGCGCTGCATATCATGTTGATGTTTGTGTGTGCATGTGTGTGGGTGTTAGTGAGTATGTGTGTATGGCATGGGGTCATGCAGAGCAAGGCACAGAAGACATGGTGTAAGAAAGATTAGGAGAATCACACTGCTTCAGCTCTGCTTATTTCCCTGCTGGGTGTGTGCATCGTGAATGTGTGCGTATGTGTGTGTTCAAGCGGAAGGGTTTGGCTTCCGGCATCGTGATTGGACAAAGTCTCAGGAAAACCCCCTCTAGTCTCAGTCTCATTCACTGTTGTCACACTGTTTCACGAACCTGCCTCTAAATATCACATGATTTGTACTTTTGCGGACAAAGAGTGCAGTGCTTGACTTTCTGTGTCTTTATAGTGTGCGTGTGTGCGTGTGTGTGTGTGTGTGTGTGTGTGTGTGTGTGTGTGTGTGTGTGTGTGTGTGTGTGTGTGTGTACCAGAGAGAGAGTGAGAGAGTGATGTCAGTGTTAAGATTTACTGTATAACTTTTATTAACTGTATATAAACACTGGAATCTGAGTGGCATTTGTTAAACATTGGTGGTATTGGAAAGTTTTATGGTTTTCCCATAAAATGTAGATATTTTGGCAGATTTGTCGAGGCAGTCGTGCACATACCATATATGTGCCTTAATACCGTTAAACCTGGCACCGGCTCAAATACCCTGACACACTCACGGTTGGTCCTGGCTCTGACCTGCTCAGCGTGAGGGATGTTTGTTTTGACATTTTTCTTTTACATATAAATGGAGACACAAAAGAAACAACCATAAGGTAATCAATAAAAAAAAAATGGTTAAGATCAACTTTTGGATCTGGCCCAGAGCAACAGCTGTGATTACAAAGTGAACTGAAACTCATTGAATTAAGCAAAAGGTGCTGATTGTAACGTCACTGTTGTTGTTCAGTGAAGCGTAATACAGTAACAGGTTGAACCTGCAACAGAGAGAGACAGACTGTGAACGGTATGCAAGAAAATAAAGATAGAATTAGGGAATGAATGAGACCAAAAGAGAGAGTGTTAATTAGTAATACGGACGGATAAATCTAGATTTTTACTGGTGAAGAGAAGGGTTTCAACAGGTGCAATGATCCTGCTGTTTGTTCCACCCATTTTATTTAATCTTTTTTAATTTCTTCCATCTATCCTCACCTGAACCAGCGTGAAGAGATAATCTACTCTAAAACTATACTAATACTTGGGTCTATAGGCCAATAAACGTTTGGTGTTAACTTTGATTTAAGTCTCTGCTGTCATTACACAGGTCTTCTTAAACAACTCGTCTATTTCAACGCTGAATATGCTACATAGTGGAAGATAGTTGAATGATACATTTACATGCTTCGCTAAATAGGTATAAATAGGTCTAATAGCTAACTGTGCCAAACGTCACGTTAGCTTCTCTTTTACTTTGAGTGCTCTAAAGGGGACAGGATGAAAACTAATAGCAACCGAAATTGGGAAACAAATACATGTCATCATGGTATATGCTGACCTTTTTTAACACAGCAACAACCTGTTATTTCAGTATTTTGCCCTTACAATCCACCAATGTTACACATAAAGGTCAAATGACTTATCGTGGTTAATACTAGTCAGTCTGTGAAGACAGTTATATGTCCTCTGTGGCAATGGAGGAGCTTTGCCAAGTCTGACAAAATAATCCTAACCATGTCATCGTGGTTATTTTAGCTTAGGTTTGGAGGCTACACACTTATAACAGAAACCCTGTGTTTCAAACTGGAGTGTAGTTTGACAAATGTGTACTGTTACACGGCAATGGGTGTCAAACAAAAGGATGCTGTTAGTTGCATTATGGGAAAAGAAGGATAGTTTCTTGATCCATACATGCAACTGAAAGTCAGGATATCGCTGCCTCTGCTGCATTTATTTAAAATAATAATAACTAAAATGTGTTTGTTGTGAGTCTGCACACTTGATGGACATCAGTGCTTTGCTGCTGTATTGTTAAGTAACTGGAAAAACTCCCCACTCATTCCCACTGAGCTGACTTCACTGTGCAGATGTAGAATCAACTATTTGAAGATGATAGGAAAAGCACATGTCAGTATTGATCTAATTGGGATGGGGTTGTAACAATGGGATATATATATATATATATATATATATATATATATATATATATATATATATATATAGCAGACAAAGGGAGGGTTTTGGGGAGAGACAGCACTATATCGCTCCTCTGAGAGGATAAACCCATACACACATGCACACATGCACAGAGTTGCTAGGGGGTTAATGGTGAGAGCAGGAGCTCTGGGGTCTACATTCAGTCTGCCTGTTTTCCTACATTTAATCACATTTGGGAAACGGGCCCAAATCTCCTTTTCCTTCCTCTATATCTCTCTCTCTCTCTCTCTCTCTGTCTTGCTTTTGTGCCCCCTTTCCTCTTTCACTTCCTTCTCTATGGGCTGATATTCACTATCTGGGAAAGCTGTTTGAATCTAAATTTCTTTTAGATTCTAGATTTTTTTAACGTCTTTTGGCATTGTTTTACCCCTTTCCTTGCCACCATTTGACATCAATGTCTTCCCTTACCTTTACCACAAGTTATTATTATTATTTTTTACTTTTGATTAATTTTCTGCCAAATATAGTTTTTACGTATCCTCTTATCTCTCTTTACAAACTGGTATGTGTCCTTGTGTGAACAAAAAAAAAGGTGTGCAAGTTTGTGTGTAATGCACAACCATGTAAAGGACCACATCTCCTCCCCTGTGGACAGTCTGTTGTATTAAATACAATGCATAACTCTTGGCAGTGATACCTTACCCTGCTTTCTCCCATAGTCGCCTTGTGTCTGTATAGAGGTAGGGGGTGGACGGTGTGTGTGTACGCCTTTGTGTTTTATGTGTGCGAACAGATACCAGAAGCTGATATGAATTGTATACCTCATGGCCACTGTTTAAGAAGAGAGAGACAAGATAGACAAGTTCACAGGCAAAACAAACAGAAGGAGAGGACTGGTAGACATGACAGAGCTCAATAATTGTGAATGAGTACACAAAAAGGGACGAGGGATGAGGGTTTTATAGCCACGACGGTCTAACTGAGTTAATGATCAAACAGACTCTGGAGCTGAGTCTCACTCACTCTCCATGTAACGAGACAGGGGCACTCAGCCCAGACTAATGCCGCCTTTCTCCTTCCTCTTTTGTCTTCCCTTCTTCTTTTTACGAGTCCGTTAGCTGCTTAATTAGTGGCTAAAGAGAACGAGAGTTTGAGGGAGGGAGGACAAGAAAGAGAGTGAGAGAGCGAGAGATCACTGTGATCATTAACCGACAGACTAGAGCTATTAAACTTGTCGCTGCTCCACCCTTTCCTTTCCGCTCCCCCACCTTTCGGCCATCCTTTCTCACATGTTCTTCCTGTGCGTCTTTGTGACATTTGCTGTGTTTGTATACGCACATGAAATCAGGTTCTTGGGAAACTCAAGTTAAGGCCTGAAATCATTTCGACAATAATCTGGTTTTCTGTAAAACTCCCTTTGACATGCAGCTCCTCAGCAATCTGACCTCACCTGTTACACATGTTTGAAGCAAAACTGACACAAGTGATATATGACACTGCAGGTTTTTCTCTGGTCAGCTGTGGATTAGACTTTTGGGTTTGGTCAAATATGTTTTACAGTAGTACAGCTACTATAAGTTTGTTTTGGATCCCAATCAAATGCTTTCACTGTTTAAATACCTTTCTCTGTCTAAAGACTTGGTCAAGCAAACGCACTCTTGTGTAAACCTTGTTCTCCGCCTGAATAAGCTGTGTATATACAGAGGCAAAGCATTGGGTTTTCTTCAGCAGACATGTGTGCCGACCGGATTACGAAAAAGGTTTCAGAAGCAGCCATCAATAA
Organism: Myoxocephalus aenaeus; assembly: GCA_038501785.1. Taxonomy (NCBI): domain Eukaryota; kingdom Metazoa; phylum Chordata; class Actinopteri; order Perciformes; family Cottidae; genus Myoxocephalus; species Myoxocephalus aenaeus. Next base: position 271,546 of record JBAMJR010000180.1, on the reverse strand, counting down.
TAAATAATAGTAAATAATGTCTTTACTTAAGTGCACTTTAGTTTACTTTGTCCTCTCTTTAGCTTCTTATTATTATTCAAGTGACTTTCATTCATTCAAACAAGCAGAAATCTATGTTATGTCACACAGATCTTCTTTTTTAATTTTCAAGTCATTTAAGAATGCTGTGAAACATGAAGAAACTAATGCCCGTTTTCAGTGTTACTGGAGTCACTGAGTCATATGACAGCTCGACATGATTATAATTGGGCTAAAGTTGCTCCGCAGGTTACCATCTGAGTCGGGCTGATTATGGCTGAGGAGCGTTGGGGCACTTGACTGAATTCTGGCAGCGGAGGATGAAATGTGAGCCAGTTTTAGCTCGTATACGCCAGCCAGATCTGGGTCAGGTTTGAGGATGTGGAATTAGAGAAATCTGGGTTGAGAATTGTCTCAGGTTCGCAGCATTTGTTCTTGCTTTGGATGCAGTATTGGCATTTCAAATCAGATCAGTGCACATGGTGAGGACTCCATGCAAACTCTGCCATGTCACGTATCACAAGCTCGACAATGAATAGCGGCACTGAAATCAAAATAAACTGCGTCACTCCATTTTTCAGATACGGTGTGAAGTGTGAGTGAAGTATAGCCTAAGAGGGGCTGTGTGTTGGCTGCAGGTGGGTCCACTCGGGGCTGACTACTTGATGTACTTAATGAGCCAAACAAAGAACGTCATCTGGCTCTATGGTCAGAGTTTAAGAATCTGGACGACAAGCCAGTACATGAAAGTGATTTAAGAGTAAATTATTTTGGGGAAACTACGCTCTCATGATGCAGTCTGTTCCATTCACTTTCTCTCCACCCTTCATCCTCTCATCTCTTTCTCCCTTTGCTTTTCCGCTCTGCAGGATACCAATTGGCCAGACCACCTGTTGCTGTTGGCGACGGGGCCCTGACAGGAGTATGTGATTGGACGGCAAGGTCGTTAACCTCCGCATACAGAAAGTGGTGAACCCTGGCAGGAGGGATGATGAGGACACACACCATCTTAATGAATACACACACATACACACATACACCCCCACTGACACTCACAAATACCCCCACACAAAATGATACACACCCCACGGTCACACAGACAAGCACACACATTTAAAGGCACTCTCCCCTTTCGCTCCCCCTCCCGTCCCCCTCCCCTCTGAAGGAACGTTTAGTAAAACAGCGATCGGCTCTATTGAGGACCAGTCTCTTTTCTCCTCTTCTCTTTGTCCGCAGCTGATTGGCAATTTGTCTGGAGATGAATTAGTTTGGTGGTTTCACAGGAGAGGCTGAATGGAATAAAGGCCTAAAAGGCAAAGAATTAGAGAGCTAGTTAAGAGAGAGGCAGAAGGACAGAAAGAAGAGGGGGAGTTAAAGAAAGGGAGAGGCACAGAGTGGACGTGAGGAAGAGTGAAAAGAGAGCGAGAGAGTTCTGATTGAAATGGTGGATATGGCCGTCTAAAGGTTTAGAGCATGGAAGGAGTGCTTCAGGCAATTAAAACAGCTCGCTGCTCCTCTAGTCCTATTGTCATGGCTGGAGGGCTTTTGTATACCTCAAAGCTCTAACGGTGTTTTCTGTGGTTTCATAGGGCTCACTTTCACTGTGGCTGAAAGCAAGACTTTTCATCTAAAAGCTCTGCAGCAAATTATTTCGGGACCTCTTGAAGTTGTAACATGTCAGAGGTAAAATAAACGATAGATTGAAAAGTATAATACTTCAGAATTTGAGGCCTTGGTTTGGCCTTAAAGTTAAGCTATGTTGATAACATCACCTGCAACAACTAATACAATAATAAAATAATAAAATCCAGACAATGTAATATCTACAAATTAGCTAAATAAATGTGTGTGTTTACAACCCGTTCTCACATCCATCCCGTCAAATACCAACATAGCTTACATCAAATGTCACAAGTGTTCCTAGTATACGAGCATGTGACTTTATTGTCACAATAAGCTGCCAATACACACACAACACACACACACACACACACACACACACACACACACACTTCCGTTGGGATGTCCCCTATTCTGTTATTTTGGCACGGTTGACAATATAAACCTTCCTGACAGACAATGGCTCTTCCTGAAAGGCTGTATATGATATCATCAGTCTCTGTTGCACTCCCATGCACTCTCACACACAGACATAACATGTACACACACACACACACACACACACACACACACACACACACACACACACACACACACGCTCACACACACTTCCACTGGGATGCAGTTTTTTCCTTTGTTTTGTGTCAGTTGACTCCAAAAACCTTCCTCCAATCGCTTAAAGGCTGGACATTACGTCATGGCACACAAACACTCACAGTTGCACGCATAGACCGATAATATAACAGCATGCAATGTATCCGCGTACATCTGTGGTATCTGTGTTGTTGCATCTCACCAAAACACACCACGTCAATCATCCCACTATAAGTGCATGTGTAACCCTTACTTATGGAAGTATGTGTGTGTATTGCTTTCAGAGGGTAAGGTGTATGTCACACTGTCTGTGCAGGTCTGACTTTTAAAGCGCCTAAGTGTTAAGTGTTGAAACTCTAAATATATGTTTCTACATAATGGAATTTGATATTTTTTTCTCCATTGCTCTGTGTGTCTGTGTCTACATAGGGGTAATTGTACAGGTACATTTTTCAGATGTCTGCCAGTGGATCACCTCATTGGGGCTGTCAGCACATACATGTGGGCCTTAAAATGTACAGAGCGAGAGAGAGAGAGAGAGAGAGAGAGAGAGAGAGAGAGAGAGAGAGAGAGAGAGAGAGAGAGAGAGAGAGAGAGAAAGAGGGGGAGAAGAGGGTGAGAAGCAGGAAGTGGGGGAAATTAGATGGATACAGTGTGAGGAGAGGTAGTGTGAAGGGACCGAGGTTGGAAAAAATTGAGCAAGATGGAGAAGTGAGATTGATGACTGAGACAGCAGAGGAAGACGAGGGGAGATGGAAGAGTAAAAGACAGCAGGTGGTAAAGGGAGATGAAAAGAGAGAGAGAGAAAGAAAGAAGGAAAGAAAGAAGAGAGAGTAAGAGGCAGGGTAGTTTAATGGAAAAGCACTTCTGTCATCAAGGCTAAAGCCCAAGAATTATCATACACATCCCTCATTGTCTATGGATTAAGCACAGACACACACACACACACACACACACACACACACACACACACACACACACACACACACACACACACACACACACACACACACACACACACACACACACACAGCCCACACACGTGCACAGATGCACATACTTCAACACACATGTGTCGACATTCATATTCGCACACAAAAAAATTTAGCTCAGCAACCCAAACAGTCAAGTGGAAAAGTTCTCATGGCCAAATTACAATGGTATGTCCCTATTTTAGCCGACCTCTAACCCTTTGAGGCATGTTTCCCAAAAGGTTCTCAGGTCAACTCAGCCCACAGAATTAAAGCAAACAAGAACATTTGAAATCTTGTTTCTTGTATATTCATAAACAGACAGTATTTGTGACTCTTTCATTGGATAGATGGTGTTATGTGTAAGATGTTAACTGTCTCAACTCACCAATGAGATGCTCTTCATCAAGTCATGATTGGCCGAATACACTGAACTAAAGTATGCATACAGTCAGAACACAGTCTGGCCGGTTGGGTAAGCAGCCAGATTCCCACAGAAGCAGACAGCAGACAGACTAAAGCTACAGTAAAAGGTTGTTGGTTGCACAGTGTGTGATTATTTTCCTTCATTCTTTGAAGTGAGGTTCATTTCTTGAGAGAAAACTGGATTTTCTCAAAACAGGGCACCTTATACACCGAATATTATGATCCATGATGTCCCCATACATAGTAAGGCCCATTCACACAGGACATAGGCGTTTGTTACAGCACTGTCCATACCGTTGTTGGTCAGTTATTGGCTTATTTCCTTTTCTGCTTTGTGAGTCCAACCCTGATCTCCAGGTGTGTTGTCAGGTCAATTTGCTGGTGGACATGGATCAAGAGCTTTAACAGAAGAGTTTGACATTTTAGGAAATATGGGTTATTTGATTTTATTGCCACAAGTTAGATTAGGAAATTGATCCAAAGCAAACTATTTCATTAATATGCGTTTATCATGTGATTTTTGGAAATAGAGAATTTATCTAGCTTTTATTTTTTCTACATTTTAAATTTTGGACTTTACAGCTCCCTGGAGTAATTGGAAACATTTGGCTCACACAAGTTGGAAACAATCCTACTTAGCCACCACTGGAATCTGATTCTACAAGTAGCATGTTACTAATAATATAAGTGGAGCCTAATCGTTATCTGCAACTGTGCTGAAATACCGGGTTATTAAAACAGAATGCATAGACAAAAAAAAGCTGCACTGCATTCAAATGTTGATTAAGAATTGAAATACTATCAAACTATTAGTACAGTCATATACTCCACTATTACCCCTCATGCTATTTTAGTTTTGTAAACAAACAAGATCACTATTAATGATGAATGCTGTAGCTCAGGGGGATGAGTGGTCGTCCCACAACCACAAGGTAGCCGGCTCGATCCCCAGTCCCCCCATAGCTCACATGTCAAAGTGTCCCTGAGCAAGACACCCAACCCCAAATTGCTCCCCAAGGCAGCCCACTGCTCCTTAATACTAAGGATGGGTCAAATGCAGAGAATACATTTCATGTATGTATGTAAAAAGTATGTACTATGACAAAATGTAATCTTAATTCTTCTTAATTAAGCTTTAGAGGTGCTGGTAGGTGGGTACTTCCTCAGTCTTTCAGTCTTTGCTGTAGTTTCATATTTATTGGAGCAGACTTGAGAGTGGTTACAATCGTGTCATCCAACTCTTGGAAAGACAGCAAATCAGCATATTTGTTTCAAAATATCAAACTATTATTTTCAGGAACTGTGGCACCACGTTGCTGAGCAGGGGGATCAGCATCATTGTTGGAGTGTGGCACGATTGACCATTTACAGATTATATCTTTCAATAATAGTGGGTTGAAAGTCCTTTGGGGCTCGCATTTCGTGGAACAAAATTGGATTGCTTGAATCTTGTAAAGTTTCTCTCATTGTGTTGTTAATACTATACTATACTTTAACACATTTCTCTCATAGTGTTGTTAATATTATACTATACTTTAAAAGATTTCCCCTTGGGTGTTCTTGACAACATGCTGCGAAGGAATTGGCTTATCACCTACTCCATGTTCTTGGCTGTAATTTATCAACAACGTAAAGTAAAGCAAGGTGTTGCTGGACAATAGGAGAGAAAAGGCCAGAAAGCCTGTGTGTGTTTTCTCTTGTTTGGCCTGTGTGTGTGTCCACTGTGTCTTTGCCGTATGGAGAGCAGTCAGATCAGATAATCTCTTTCACTGGCTCCTCTCCTGTTTCTCACATTATCATCCATTATCCCTCCATCTCTCCTCTCCTCCTTTCAGTCCCTTTGTCATCTCTGGCCGACTCCCCCCTTCTGTCTGCCCATCTGACTCCCAGTCTAAGAAAAACTCTCACATTCTGCTGCACAATAACATCTCCCATGCGCACTCCTTCTGTCTCCTTTATATGTGCACCTATTTACTACCTTGCTTTGTTTCTGTCTTTCGCTTACGCAGACACACGCACATGAACTCCTCAATCCGTCTTGCTTCTCTGTAGGAAACAATGCACAGGAATGGGTGTGCAGGGTGTGGAGGGAGGTAAAGTTGCTTTTCAGAGATGTCAGGAACATCCTGTTACACACACACAAACTGACACACAGACGCACACAAAGAGGATGTTGGCTGGACAATGGATAGGTCTCAAGAGTGTTAGTGTGGAAAGGGGCCCTTCTATACCTTGCTTTCCACTCCCTACACAATATTCCCTGCGCAGTATTTAAAGTGTGTCTTTCCAGGCGGCCACACAGTATATCTAGTTTTATAACACATGTAGTACTAAATCCAAATATTTTGTATTTGAAAGTCTGATTTCAATTAAGGCAACAGAACAGCAGACTTCTTCTACACACTAATATATGTGTGAGTGTGTGTGTGTGAATACAGGGCAGGTGTATGAGTGTGTGAATGAGTCTTTGTGTGCTGTGTGGGGAAGCAGAGACAGTCAGAAGTGCAACCACGGGGTGAAGAGTTCACAAAGAGAAGGAGAAAAAAGCTAAGGGGGAAAGAAATGCGAAAAATACAGTGAGATAATAAAAAAAAAGATTTGGAATATTTTAAATAGACTAGTTTGTGCAATACATTGTCTGCCCATGTCAGACACTTCCGCCAGATCATTCATACCTTTTAGAAACCGGAAAGTCAAAAGTGCACCAAGAGGATTTCCTCTATCAAGGGAACAGTAAGGCTCATATCTGAAGAGCTACTGATGACGCAATCAAAAGTCAATTAATCTGATTCATCATTTAATTCATTAATCAAGCCCAAACACCATCAATTTACAGAGTCTCAATTGTGAGGATTGTTGTTTTTCTTTGTCGTATGATAATTACAAATACATCTGTTACATTTTGGACTGTTGGTGACCTCTTTTGGGCTCAAATCAAGTGTGATGTGCTTTTTCACCTCTTTTGACATCTCATAGACTAAACAATGAATTGATTAACCACAGAAATCGTCACCAGATTATTTCAAATACTGTTAGTTGCAGCCCTAATTTGAACTGCAAGCGTTGGAACATAAGAGTATAACAAAACTCCGATCTACACTCACTGCCGCATTACTCGGGAGCTAGTAAATGCAACAAATGACACTGCAGATGTTTTTCTCAAACCCATTCAGAAGGTGAACAGCAAACAAGGTGGTGGCTCAGAGTGAAGGCACCAAATCAGCAATATAGAATCAGCATGCTGTGTCAATTTGTACACATGGTGCACCTGGCTAGTGGGTGAGGATTTAAGTATTTGTTAGCTTTGCAAAGACATGTTTTGCTACCCTCTCCACTCTGCAGTCACAATGCTCCACATGCTGCATTTCACCCCCATGGTTCACAGCTAGGCCCTGTGTTAGCTCAAGGCACCGAGATAAGTGGATACTTGGGGTGAGAGCCATCCCAGCGCACAATTACCAAAACACATGATTATGAGGTTTTGTTGGCTTTATTTAAAACATCCGCCGTGTGCAAGGGTGCGACATGGAGATGAATGGAGCCGGAGAGCGAGAGATGAGGAGAATGCAGGGAGAAAAGGAGTGGAGGAGCGATAGAGAGAGAAGGAGCAGTGCCAGGTGCTATTGTCCTGTCTGTCAGTTGCTGGAGGGGGAGAACAAAGAAAACTGGTGGGCTGTGGCGTATCACATGTCTGTCTCACTCTCTCTGACTCTTTGCTCTGCTATTCACTCACATACTCAGTGTGCTCATTCTAAGGGATGTGTGACTCCCTTGCATTTGTCCCCCATGTCCCCCAACCTTTGTCAGTCCTGATCTTTTACCTCAATCTTCCCCCCTACACCCTTCTTTGTTTACCGCTTCCAGATCCAGATCTAGAACTCCCTCATCCCAAGCAGGTGGGGTTGGAACAGGTGGAAGGCAGCTCGATGGGTGCAGGAAGAAAAGAATGGTAGAAGGAGACCCCCACCTATCCCCCAGGTAAGGAGGTCACCGCAAGGCCACACCATCAAACACACCTGTCCCTTGGCGCCAGGGAGGGGTGGATTGAGAGGAAGGGGGCGAGCGTCACACCTGTCCCCTGGGGAACTTGCCATCGGAGGAATGAGGGACGAGCTGAAAGGAGAAGAGGGTTAGATGGTCGAGAAACACACTTGTCCTCTGACCTTTAAGGAGATGGGGAAGGGTGTGTGTGTCTTTTTGTAATAGTGGAGGCAAAGAAAATAAGTGCATAGTACTAGTACATGTGGTAGACCACAAAATTGACGCGTCATGGGGAATTTTGGCAAAATGTCGAATTGAGCAGTCGAGTACTGCTGAGGGGAAACAACATCTTATTGCCTGTGTTGTTCTACTGACCATCCAGCTGCTCCTGCACCATCCAATTACAACATGGCCTCTGTCATCAGCAGACCACAGAGCTACACAACATGGAGAGCTTTTTACGATTAAATGTTTCGCCAAATGAGTCCCTTGTTATGGTAACAAATCAGTGCTGGGAGAGTCATACACTGGATGACTGCTAATCGCCATGACATAACTATGAAACACTCTCTGTCAGCTTTTGGACGTGTCCTGGCTAAATGCCTGTGGTAAGGTCTTATTTGAATAGAAATGGTTTGGCTCTACAAAGCCGGTACAAAGATTAGAGGTCATCCCTTCTCCTTCTCTTCTCCTCCCATTCTCCTTTTCCTTCTCCCCTTTTTCTGTGCTAAAGTCTGTAAAAATCTTTGTGGAAGAATTTTCCACTGTAAATTTAAGGGAACATTTGTTGCTTCCAGAAGCAGTCCAATAAAAACAGACCTCTGCCTCCTTTTCTGTCGTCTCTTGCCTTCGCTCTCTCGCTGACTTTCTCTCCCTTTCTGCCCCTCTATTGCTTTTTCAGCTTGTCATCGGTTTTAACAAGCCTGACCATTATGCCTCTTATTCCAAAATGCAGAGATCCAATGTCGCACACAAAAATTTGACTCTGTTACAAAGACGATAAAGATGAACTAGAACCAGCCGACTTCACATAAAAGTGCATGTTGCGTACAGCATATGATCTTGAGGCCACACATCAAAAATACATTTTCTCTAGGAACTGTAAGCTAATTTTTCTGAGGAACATGTTCTATATGTATGCAATCAAGGGATAATAAGAAGTCCAATAGCAATTAATTGTTCATTAGGAGTAGTTAAATCACTTTTAGATTCCTGTGTATTTATGTGGGAGCACCTATACCTGTAAAACTGAGGTATTTTAAACTCAACAGTTAAATGGCAAAATCATAAACTTAATTATTATACTGTAGTGGCAAAAACAGCAGCATAGATATAACGACTATACAGAAATACTCTTTGAATGTATTTCTTGCTATGCATATCGCTTATCACACTAAGTATTTAATGCTGCTTCATGTTTCACATGCCTTCATGTGTTCTGTATTGGCATATTTGATGGATGACTTACTATCTGGCAAAGGGACAATACTTTAGCCACTCAGTGCACATTGATCAACATTACTGCAACTGTAATCTGCCACTGTAAAAATAAGAATTAAAATAAAATTGAATTTTTTTCAAAGTAAACTTTTGAATATGACAGGTAAAAAGTGTGTGCCCTCATTTAAACCCAATGTTACAACTACGTGAGTAACCCAGATGTACCATCTCTGTAGAAACACAGCCTGGTTTAATGTGAGCTCTCTGAGGATTACTACTTTCCTATCTGGTCTTTCTTTGAGGATCAGAAGAGGTCTCTGTCATGTTAATCCAGTGATTCCTGGCACTCTATTAACAGGCGTGGATCAGACCGAGCACACAGGGACACCTACCTCAGAGTTGATTAGTCGGGCCTCTTGTTCAGCTGGCATTACATGTGTTTGATGAGAAAAGCTTTGTAGCATTGTAGAGAGACTTTCCGTGTGTGTGTGTGTGTGTGTGTGTGTGTGTGTGTGTGTGTGTGTGTGTGTGTGTGTGTGTGTGTGTGTGTGTGTGTGTGTGTGTGTGTCCACTATCTGTGACGGACAAGGAGCCCTCTTGTGGTACGCTTATCTCTGTCATTCTCTCCTCTCGTTGCCCAGCCCTCACACCTCATATCAATTCTCACAGATTGTTTTTGTCCACGTCATGAGTAAATGATAGCCTGGTTTGTCCCCTGATAGGCTAGTCATGCATTTTTATCCTCTGAAAAATAAAAACCTTCTCAAAGACACTGCATAAGCAGAAGTCATAAAACTTCCAAGCCGCACACAATATGTTATGTAATCTATTTGTTGTTTTACATGGATGAGATGAAGAAAAGCGTATCCACACACAGACATATTCAAACCATTTAATACGACACATCCATGCATGTGTGCAGGATATCAGAATCAGAATCAGAATCAGCTTTAATGGCCATGTAAATTTGCACATACATGGAATTTGACTCCGGTTTCACTTGCTCTTCGTACTTTTTTCACACATGTCTGTTTTCTCCCCTTTTTAAATGGATAGTTTAAAAAAACTATCCACACATGTCTGTTTTCTCCCCTTTTTAAATGGATAGTTTAAAAAAACTCTGTGTTCAACCCACATTTGGCTGTCCATGCCAGACTATTGGACACATGAAGACTATACTCTTATATGCTTAGGCTGTAGTTTATTTCTCATACATCTGCCATTCACTCCTCACGCATGCTCACTCATAATTTCCTTGCTGTCATTGTCAATCATAATATCAGCTGTTGTGCTCAGCTGGTCTCCTCTATCCAAGAGCACAATGAAACAATTACATTTGTAGCCTGTCATCTTGCTGCTCTTTTTAAATATGATTGTCTCTCCACCTTCAGTACGTTCATGCTGCTGTTACGCATCCCTCCACCTCCCCATCTCCGCCCAATCTTCGCAAGATTCATCAGCTTCATCAGCTACCACCACCACCAGGCAAAACTACAAATCAAATAAAAACAAAGGAAATAAATAAATCCCTAAGGCTAACTCGCTGCAAAAGAAACAAAATGAAAACATAATTAATCCCATACAGCTACTCCTCCCAACAAAACAGAAAACGAGCAAAGGAAATATACTGTACTTCAAAACCGACCAGCTGCACAGCAATACAGCAACCCCTATTAGGATTTTCCCTCAACTAACATTGTCCGCAACAGCTCACAACACAAATACAAAATGACATATTTAATTTAACATAATTTATAATGCATAACGCAAACCTCAAATATGCACATGTATCTCATAGCAGTGATCCACCAGGAAAACACGGCTACATCCAGGCAAGATGCCTTCTGGACACGGAGCTCTCAATAAAGGAAAAACGTCCGGTAACTTCAGTCATCATGTGGCGCCTGTTGTCACGCCTGATGGTGACATCGGCATACGGCCGCACTGGAATTCACTCGCCTCACACAACGTCCCAGTTCATTGACCCAGTTCAGACTCACCAACAGGTGCCTTTTATCACTCAACCACTGCCAGTGCACGACATCACCAGTCCGGCTGAACCAAGTCAGTTCCACCTGGTTACATCATTGTCTTACACAGGACCCAGGTCCACCCCACTGTGTTGCCAAATATTTTATAATTCTATTTATGGGCAAAACCTGTTAAACCCAGGGAGGAAGCTGATCCACACTACGTTTCCATTTAAAAATGCATATCTTTTGCTACGTTTACACTGAGCGTCCACACTACTCCGGAATCACCTTGTAGTGTGGACAGGCAGAACCGGTGAAGTTTGAAAAGGATGACGTGGAAACCCGCGTTCACTACTTCCACGCCCATATAACGTGACCCTTTTCCAGGAGAAAACAAACAGGCAGGTCTACCAGTGATTCATTTCATCATGGATGTTGTCTATACTAGCAGCTGGTGTGCAGTTTAACTCTGCATTTTATAATGCTACAGCTGAAAGGTGGAGGAAGCAAGCTGCTATTGGAGCGATTAGTGAGCGGCGTGTCCAGCGTCATCATTCGTCACACCTACGAAGCGGAGGTCTGAAGTCATGGATGGCGGCATTGAGGAGAGTGATGGACACAAAACGGAGGTCTTTCCTTTTCTCTACTTATCAATGCTGATTTTGTTATGCACAACTATTTGGAGGTTTTTCGTATTTTGTTTTTATGTTTGTTTTTTGATGTACAGTATATATAAGGGACACAGAAGATAGAACAATATAGTTTTCTACACAATACGAGGATGATTACCCGACACTGTCTGCTGGACTGTTTGATGGGAAGATAAGTACCTCAGTTATTTGTTGGCAGGATGCAGTTTGGCTTTAACCTTTGACTCAACCACTGGCCAGTTAAAACCTTTGTTTTTCTTCTGGTTTTCTTCCCCCTTCCTCTCTCTCCTCTTACTGTTTTTTGCTACAGAATGTGGAGATTTCCCAGATGGTGGCTGGAGAATTTATTGTGTGTAACGTATTGCTTTGCAACATTTAGTGTCAATTTATGGCATTAAAAAAAATCCATACTTTTCCCAGCAGCCTTTCACTGCTCACTCTGAGCAAGCATCTCTCTTCAAGTTAATTATTTTTCCTTTGGCAGTATTTCTGTTTTCACTTTCATTTATTCAAGCTCTTAATCAATTTCTGATGTAATTTTCAAAGTATATTCCTCACCTAGTGGTTGTTCTGTCGAAGAAGATTATAGTTGCTTGACACAAATGTCTTGTAATGATGTCAACGACCATAAAACATCCAGAAGTTTCTTTGCACCATGTTTGACCACCATATGGTGGTACTTTATATTCCTGTATAAGTATGGCAGTAAGAGCACATGCGTTTATCAATCTAAAATAAACTAATCCAAGTTCACGTTGCCTCTAATCTCCACTCAAAGCTCTTTGTTTACCCACAGTCACATCTCCTCTCCATACACCTTATTAGTAGCTGAAAACAAGGCGATTTGGATGATTTGTGGGCTGTCGGTTATATTTGTGTGTGTGTAATAAAATACTCTGACTCCACTCAGTCTGCACTCAGCTCACTTAGAGACCGCTTGGACCCTCTCTGTTACCTTAAGTAAGTGCATGGAGGGGCAAATATAAGAGTGTCTGTGTGTGTATGTGGAGGTGGTGTGGTTCACATATAGACACCTTAGAGCTAAACTTTGACCTTATGACGGATTGTTCTGCCAGTTGGTTTAGGGACCCATGGCCGTGACCCCCACCTCTGCAGACAGGCTGACAAATGGAAACTTTTTACTATTTTCAAACACACTTTTGAGTGTAGGTCATCTGCAATTTGGCAACGTTAAGAGCCAAATACATAATATGTGAAGTTATGCACGTAAAACAAAAGAAAATAGACTTGCAGCCATAAGCACGTACACAAATAAAACGGGAGCCGTTGTGCAAACTGTGAAGTTAGCTAGATTGATTACAATAGATGCATGTTGCGGCAGACGTGTAGGATTTAAAAATGTCTCCTGTGTCGATGTACCGTCACTTTAGAAGAAATTATTTGATTCATCTCAGACTACAACATCAATTGACAATTTTTGTTATACAATTTTTTTTAAAGGTTGTTTGTCAGAGAAATAATATGGTAAAATACAAATGTTCCTATCTACCCTCACCTTCAATAGATAAAATATACAAAGTGTCGAGGCTCACTCTGTCTTTAGCTTGATAATACTAGGTGTGTGGGTGTGTGTGTGTGCAGCCCATGACAGGAATCGGCTGCTTAAATGTGGGAGTGTCCTAATGAAAAACATTAAATTACAGAGCTGAAATGTCTCACTTGAGTGTGTGTGTGTGTGTGTGTGTGTGTGTGTGTGTGTGTGTGTGTGTGTGTGTGTGTGTGTGTGTGTGTGTGTGTGTGCGAAGAGTGTATTAGTTTTCCAATTATTTCTGCTGGGAATAATTAGGCTGCTAGTGGGACTACAAGAATCCAGGGGTCATAGGTTACCCCTCCATACTCCCCTGTCGTATACACACACACACGCACACACACACACACACACACACACACACACACACACACACACACACACACACACACACACTCCCCCTCCCCAATAACTCAAAGTTTCATCTCTCGCACTCAAAAAGTAAAAATACTCGCTGCTACTCTCAAGATTTATGAAAAACAAAAGCTAAAGGATAACAATGGTTACTGTTTCCATAGCAACAACTAATCCTCCTGCCTTACAGTGGGGGGTGGTGATCAGCAGAGGGGTCAGTGGGCAGGTCAGCAGGTCCTGGTCCCATTTAGGGTGATGCTGTGAGAATGATTGAAGGGTTGACATGGAGAAAGGCAGAATAGTGTTCCTCACTGTACCTCTAGAGGAGTTGAAATACTTACTTTGGAATATGATCGGGAGAAGGGAAACTGTGACCCTGAGCTGAATTATGTTTGACCTCCATCTTAATGTCTTTTCATCTACAATAATTCAATCTATTTGTTTCCACACACTCTCAAACCAGGGGCCACGGGCTTGGTGAGCAAAGGTTAACAGCCCTGACACACACATACAGGAAACACCTGTGTGCACACACTGATGGGTGCAAGCCAATTAGGGGCCATGGTGTGAGGAAGTAGCGGCAGAGATACTGAAAGGACTAGCACAGGTTTGTATATGAATATGTGTCACAGACTTTTGCAGGTTTCACTCTTTTATTTTCAACTGTAGGTGTGTGTACGCATACAACAAAAAAGTCATGGTTGTCAGGGCTGATGTCACGGTTGCATTGGGAGTGGTGTTGCATTTTTCTTGCTGATGTTAGAAAGCGCTTTAAAATAGTTTTGTCCCCTAATCTCAGGGCTATCAAGAACAATTCAGGACAACAAAGGTGGAAAGAAATTACCTCAGCTCCAACGGAGACGAGTAAAAAAACACAACCCTTGTTGACTAAGAGCGAAGCAGCAACGGCATCGTTCTCACACTACGTGTCAAGTTGTAAATTATATATTTTCAACTTTGAATAGAACGTCTGTTCACATAACTCATGCCTGTCAAATGTTCGATGCTGCTTCCGCCAGGTGTTGACGATATGTGGCTGCACTGTCTTGTCGACATGACACTATGGTTAGTCTGACTGTGAATGAAGACACTGTTTCAGACGTCAATATCAACAGATCACACATTATGGATCATGTGAGAACCGTACGAGTGTCTTGACAGACGAAATGTGGCAAGACGTGTTTTCTGTAAACGGGAACATGATTGTGTTGAGTTTAAGCGAAGCTTGAATTTCAGACCTGCTTTGCCATGCCAAACATTTAGCGTGTTGCATCTCTATGTTACTTTTGGATGAGCTTCCAGGGTTAAGTCATAATGATGTGATCATGTAGTGAGAGCCTATAAGGAGGGGGGGGAGGGAGTGTGAACATGTCCAGTCACACACCAGTGCTCAGATTAAGAGACGTAGGGTTATACAAAAAAAAACAGCTTGGTTTGTTTAGCGCACCAAGTAGCCGTTGCTAAGATGAACACATACAGTAAACACATACAGACAGAGCAGCGAGACACAGAGTTGAGTGACATTGTAAACTATGCCATTAACACTGTTGTGATATTAATACATGTGGTAATTTATTGTGCGGTTGTGTGAAGGGGGAAATATTTACCGGCTGAAAAAAGAAGTCTTTTAAGAACTTGGAAGGACTCGGAAAATAAAAAATGGTTTTAATATCAATCACTCGCTGTCTGTATAGCTGGAGAGGAGGCTGCTTCAAGTGGAATGCAACACAGAATCTATGCCCACTGCGCATGCAGGAAGATATTAGTCACATCAGGTGAAAGTGGTGCACAATTTTAGCAAAATGCAGAACATGCAGAGAAAGAAGAATATTTTACCACAAGAGTCATTTGAGAAGTTTCTGTGGAAGTGTCTGTTAGTACTTTCTTTCTGCCGTGACATTTGGAACTTTTTCCAAATTGGAACAATTTCTCACTTGAAATCCATCGTAAGTTAAATCATACTGAGTTTCTGTCCTCTGTGAATGATTAAGCTAGTGATGTCCAGAGAGACATGGAGATAATAAATGCTATGGTGCTCATTTTCTCTTAAAGTTGTTTGATTTAATGTATTTGCTTACGAGTGAGGAATGAATATGGAGCGAGCGACGTGATAATGAATGAAACCTTAATAAGTAGTTCCTGAATAACTCCGGCTCTGGGACTTTATAGTAGATAACAGTGTTTTATTCCTCGATACACTCCTGCTCAAGACTTGGTCTCGATTTAGGTGTCTTGACAAAACTGGATACTATTTCAATGAATCATGAGGTCATGATTAGGTAATGACTCATCCTTGTATAACTCTGAAACAGCCATTTAGGGGCACACGCTAACCGATCATTCATTACTTATCACTAGATCATTAGTTACTCTTTTTTGTGCAACCTAAGTCAAAAGATACATCATACAGAGTAGTTACTAAGTAGTCCCTCAAACCATCATGATTATGACAAGTAGCTACTGAGTATTCATTACTGAGTTCACTATTAGTTCCTTAAATACAAATCAAAGAAAGTGGGATTCTCAACAAAATTAAAATCATCATATTAAGACCAAATATATATATATATATGAATATTCATCACATCTGTAAAGACAGTAAGACAGAAACCTCTATCCAGGCGTCATGAGGATGACTTCAACTGTCGACAGTTGGGGTGGATTAGCAGATTCCTGTGACGCTCACCTGGCCAAGGTGTCTGGGAGGTGAAAGAAGAGAGGCTTTTAATGGCTCACATTTCACTCAAGTACAAGAAAATACCAGTAATTACTTTCAACAACTAAACAGAATGCCATTAAAACCATGTTAATACTGTGTGCACACACTTGAAATGCACCATTGTACTTAGTAGGACAGGAGGTGGAGGAGACGACAGAAGCCTCCTTCCTATACTATACCTGCAGGTACACTCCCCTTCTCCTCTCTTCAGGACATCAGAAAGGTAGACAAAGAGGTAAGTAATACAATACATGAAACGTAATACAGGTGTAGGTCATGGTAGTTTATCATGTGTCTGTCATCCTGAACGGGGAAAAAAAAAAGTCCCGCAATAAAAGTTTAATTTTGATGTTGTTGAATGAAATCCTTCAAGCATGCAAGTAATTGTGCTTTAGAATCATAAAATAGGTCACAAAAGTTGAACAGCCTTTCAAATTTGTACATGGATTTTGTTTTATAGAAATGTACTTCTTCATTAAGTCTTGATTGGGGAATAGAATGAAAAGAGTCTTAAAGAATTAATCTTGTATATTACAGTGTGGATTCTATTTATTTATTTATTTTCAGCTTCGGTCAGTGTTTCAATTTTTTATGATAATATTGTCCTTACCAAAGTAATTGCAGAGATCTGGGAACATGCCATGACATCACCAAGAATCAAGTGGTCAACAAACAACGGTTTAGTCAGATTATTTTAACGAATTATTTCGAGCTTCGATTATTTCGAGCTTCGATTGAGAGGGAGGTCACCCGTGATACCTGTATGAAGTCCTCACTGCACAGGAAAACTGTGTGCGCACACAACTTTGGTACTTTGGTTGCATTTTTGGAAAATTAAAGAGGGTAAACAAGGGGCAACAACTAGCCTGAAAGGTATTTAAAAATCCACCAACTAAAACCTCTTAGGCTCACAAATTACCACTGAAGTTTTGCAAGTTCTAAAAAGCAATGTGTCTGACTTTGCAGATTTAGTTCCAGCGTCCTGGTGGATTTTCCAAACGGATCACATTATGCATCAGCACTTGGCTGATGGGTTATTCAGATTTGTTGCCAATAATGCCTTAATTAAATTTGACATCTTGACTCAATGTTGAAAGAAATTGAAGGTTAGAAACTACAGAGAGACAAAAAACAACTACAGAGAGACTTCCGCAGTGAGCTACTTGTTTGATCACCCAAGAGAACAAGGCAGATGAATGTGTGTATGGGATAAAACATAAAAAAAGACGAGGAATGAAAAAGTGAGGGAGTAAAAAAAAAGAAGAAACTAATGGAGGTAGAGAAAGGTGAGAGGAGCGGAGAGTCATCTGTGGTTCCCATGGTGCAGAGAATGAGCTGCTTGTACTCACATGGTTGAATGTGTGTATGTGTGCACATTTGTGTGTGTGTGTGTCATTAGAGTCCCCCAGAGCGCAGAGACCAAAGGGGTCTCATCGTGACACCTATTATCCCCCCGAAACATGACACACCACCAGGGAGAGAGACAGAAAGAAGTTGGGGGGGGCCTGCGTTTCACTTGTTTCTCGACTGTTTGGCTGCATGCTCATGTGTGTGAATGTTTCGGCATTTACCAGCATCTGCTGTGTGTGTGTGTGTGTGTGTGTGTGTGTGTGTGTGTGTGTGTGTGTGTGTGTGTGTGTGTGTGTGTGTGTGTGTGTGTGTTTTAATGTGCACACACACTGTCTGAAAACGAGACTGCCCTTTAGTAAGAGTTTATGTCTGTGCGTATGAACTCCCTGAGTGCATATTTCTGTGGTAGAAGGTGAAATGTAGCAGATCGCTGAGCTGTGCCAGGTGTTTGCCTTGGCCACACTTCTAAGGCCCTGACACACATTTTACAGAATCCACAGGGAAATAGCGTTAGAGTTTGGGGGGGGTAGCGGTTTCGTATGAGAAGTGAGAACAGTTTAAAGGAAAGGAACGGGTTCTAAACTTTTTTTCCCCCTGTGCCTCTCTATCACAGGATTCTCTAAAAGTCATTAAAGGCCCAGATTCTTGCACTCCTTTTGCACTTGTAATTTCAATAATCCAGGAGCTAGATTTTTTTGCACTCAGTCACAAATACTTTCAAGTAACACTTTACTTCAACCGTCCCTATTTAGCAGTTATAAACAGTTTGCAAACATGAAATACATGTATTATTACAGACTGTAATGCAGTTGTAAACAGTGTTAATGTACAGTATTTGTCAACAATTATAACTTCTCCTGTTCAGACACATTTTTTATAGCAACTGTTCTGTTCTGTTCTGATGAGGAGTTACAGTTGTTAACAAATGCATTAATAAACACTTATTTTTGCTAACAAGTACATTAGTGTGTTACAAACCATGTATTAAATGCTAAACATTGAGGTTAAAGTGTTAAAGTGTTACCCACTTTCTTAGTGCCCCATGTTTACATGCTTTAATTGGACCTACTTTCTACTGAATAAATAGTTCCAATAATGATTTCTTATATATGATTTTCTATCTCACGTATACATCATTTTACCTACATGTTCACATACATGGTTTATCATACCACTGCTTCATCTACTTTGCATCTGAGCGACTCTGTCCCAAACACCACCAGGGATGCACAACCATCGGAATTCACACATAACCCAATCAAGTTCTGCTTATTGTCAGTAAGATCACAAACCAAGTAAGAAAACCTGGTTAAAATGTTAACATGACATTAATCTGTATAGTTACCATCAGCAGAGTATTGCGCAGCATTTACATGTAAACGACACACTAACTGTTACATA